>NAJI01000780.1:0-63914 GCA_002179835.1 Calonectria leucothoes
TTTTTATAAATAAAAAAATTAATTTTTTTAATAAATAAAATTTTATTAATTAAGTTTTTTAATTTTAGAAATTTGCCTTTATTATTTAAATTTTATATAATTTAATATTTATTTTTTTTCTTTTTCTTTTATTTATTTTTTACTTTTTTTATTTAATATTTTTTTTTTTAATTCCTTATTAATCTATAATATTAAAAGTCAATTATTAATTAATATTAATTTTAAAGAAAAAAGAGATTATAATATATTAATATAATAAGGATCTAATTAAAAGTTAGTAAATTTATTAATTATTCTATTTAGCTAGCTACCTATTCGGCTTATAGTATTGCAAGCTAGTTATATAAGGCAGGGTCAATCCCGCTATGCCGGGGTTACACCGGTTAACCCGATGTTTTACCGGTGATGGATTAAGAGCCGATTCCAACAACTACACTACTTGTTAAATTATTTATTGTAGTATTTGCTATTTGGCATTATTCAAGCTTTGGAATCGCCCGGCTGTGTGAAACCTGAGTTTTTCCCTCTTTTAATTTTCAACATAGGTATAATACTTACTTTTGCTCTATTTTCTTCTCTCCCGAACTACTGGATCAATAATACAACGCCAATAGCCAAGAGAAAATGATAATGTTTTTATGAGTTTCGTATGTTTAGTTTTTTATATTTTTCCGAACAAATAAAAGCAAAGAGCGCGTGTGATTTAAGGTCACGATTTTGGCCAAATTCACACGAAATGGACGTCAATCGTGGGCGGCTGAAGCAGCATATTAACGCCATTAATAAGTCCCGTAGTAATATATTCAAGTCTATAGCCTTGTACTTTTGATGACAGCGGAATTGATACCCGCCAACTCTCCATGATATCCTCCCTTGGGCTCGCCGCCTTGCCAGACGGGCTTCATACTCTTGAGCTTCTTCTGCTTGGCCTCGTACTGCTTTCTCTTCTTCACTCTGGAGTTGCGCACATCCTTGCTCCTCTTTGGAGTCAATCCCTTATTCTTCTGAATAGCATACGTAATCTTGCGCTTGCCATCCTCGCCAACCACTTCATTCTCGACGACACGGTCGGCCTTGCTGGCAGCAGCATAAGCGGCGTATCTGGCGGCCTTTTCATCCTTGTTCTTCTTGGACTTTTGGGCAACCATGTCATAATATTCGTCTTCATCGCCGCGAACAGCTTGAGCAGTGGCGGCATCATCATCGTCGCTGTTGTCGCCGAGCTCTGTACCGAGTTTGGAATCCTTCTTTCCGCGGCGCTCAGCCTCTGCATTGAGTCTGGCTTGACGATCCCTGAGACGCTCACGATGAGGAATATCCATGTCACCTCCGGCATCACGTCCTGCGCCTGCTCGGCGGTTGGCCTTCTGGGCGATCTGGGAGGTGTAGAATTTGAGACTCTTCTTGCGAGCAGCCTTTTCAGCAGCTGTGCGGGCATCGAGCTCATCCTCTTCACCAAAGTCCGAGTTATCGCCGTTTTCATCAGTCTGTACGACCTTCTTCTGCTTCTTGGACGTTCTGCTAGGAAGAGGCAGATTGTACAAATCAGCGACGCTGGCCTCTCCGGCCTTGGCCAGTTCAAGTTTCTTGGCTCGTTTCTCAGCAGAAGCCTTTTCTTGTTTCGAGGTTTTCTTGCTCTTTTTGGCTTTGGATGTTGATTCTTCTGAGATGAGCTGGGCGAGCTCCTCTTCATCAAGGTCCGAGGGCTGGTCATCGCCAGCGGCCTTTGCCGACTTCAGGTCCTTGACTTTTTGCCAGGCCTCGCGACAGCTCATCAAGGTTTGCATGACATCGTGATCTCGCAACTCCGTAGGATCAAGGGACTTTTGCAGTCTGGGGCCGTCTCGAGCTGGTGAGGTCAAAATAGCGAAGTAGCTGGCGAGAGCTGCAATATAGCAACCAACCACCCAATATTTGATAGCCTCAAGAGACTTCCCTGACTTTCCTTGAGCCGCATTCTTGAGATCAACCAACGTGGGCTGTAAAGTCTCAAATTCCTTGACGAGATGGTTGAATTCCGGATACCGAGTCTGCAGGAGTGTGTATCGTTCCTCGGGGCCCATTTCATCCGTTACCTCAATATCCTTGAGAACTTCGGTGACGGTCTCTTGCTCCTCTCCCTCGTTTGCGCCCTCCGCAAGCCACTCATCCCCATCAAAGATGAAATCTTCCTCCGCCATCTTAGAGAGCTTCTTCTGTTGAAGACGCTTGGCTTCGGCTTCCTCTTCTAGGGCATCAGCCTCTGTCTCAAGATTGTCGGCATTGTAGTAGTCGGCCTTGGTGGAACCCCACCAGCCCGAGTCCCCTTCTTCGTTGTCTTCATCTTGCTCCTCGTCTGATGGTGCATCCTTGGACGCGACTCCCTTTTTCTTTTGTGATCGTGGGTCCTCATCCGAGTCTGAATCCTCGTAGCCTAGAACTTCCTCGTCAGACAGTTCCAAGTCTTCGTCTTGCCTTCTCCGGCGCTTTGAGTCAGGCTCGTCCTCCAGAAGTATGCGATCGCGGTTCATAAAGTATTCGTCTTCAGAGTCGGCCACATCCTCGAAAGTGGTGATGGGACCTAGACGGGCATCGGAGGGGTCCAGCTCCTTGGGGCCGCCTGGTTGGGCATTGCGGTTGGAAACCTTTCTCTTCTTGCCCATTGTGATCGGCAAAGTTCAACGACAGAGGATTAATCGATGCGAGTGTGTGAAGTGTGTTTTCACGACCAGTGGATGGGATGCGGCGAGGTATGAGAGGTCCTAGACAAGCATCGCTTGGTACTTTTTTCTCCAGTGGAGCAGCCATGATCTGAAAATTTCACTGGGTCATCGATAAGATAAGCTCGATAAGCCAGATACCTAGCCACATCCCGCCACAAGGTACTCGCCACACATAGACGCTACTGCGGACGTCATCTCGGTACCGATAAGGTTCCGAGAGGCATAAACTCCGCAAACATGAGACACGTCTAGGTGAGTTTAAACGTTGCCAAGCTATTTTAACAGTCTGCTGTTGAAAGGCAAGATCACTTGGCTCCCTAATGATCTTAAGGTTGCGCTACTATTGAATTTGGAGAGTTGGCCGCTTGTGCCGCTGACCACCACTACTCGCTCTTCGGGGCACCAAATGTTGCCTCCAACATCCATGTGATCGGATGTCTTAGCCCCAATTTTTACGGCCTGGGGGGCAAATGCCTTGGTTCAAGTCAGCGAGGCGCGGCTATCTAGGACATGTTTTTAGGCGTGTTTGTGACGCCTTTACTCAGAACATTGCGCGTGTGATGTACACTACTCAGGCCTGAACAGACTGCAACAGCAGGGACCATGCCGCGGCTGCCACGTTCAAGGGCATGCTTGGTGATGAGCGAGGGATTTGGCTGGTGTGCCTTGCAGCGCTCAGACAACGGGGTACGGGGGTTGTTGCAATATTACAAGCCGTGCCACACGGGGCCACACCATTGGGCACAGAGGGGCAGGTGGACGTGGGGCAGGGGCTCTGCCAGCTGGTTCTGACACGCACGTGCATACGCCCAAGCTACGACAGATTCGGAGGCAAACGGGGAAATGCACAGCGATCTCCCCAAGCTTCAACAATTAGACCCTGAATGAATCCCCTTCTCCCCGTCCGCCTGCACTCATAGGCCGCAAACCCTTGGATTTAGGGTGTCATCCGGTCGCGGTGCCCCGCGTAGCCCAGCTTTCACACCACGACTTTGTGGTTAGCCGGGGCTTAGCTTGCTGCGAGTGACGCAATTTTAGCAGCTACGTACCTTGAGGGCTCTTGTTTGATCGCGACCGTGCAATTTCCTCATTATCTGTCTCCCTGCCGTGTCTCTCTTGACCCGCATCGGTTAGTCATGGTTGTTTTATTCGCCTGCGACACGGCTTGATCAGAGGTTATTTATTTATCTTGGGTGCCTTGCAAAACGTCAACCCGTTTGTTTGCCATCCACCTGGACCCAGGACTCGAATTCTCTACCGACATGGCCGACTCTGGCTCCCAGCCGCCGTCCCCGCGGATCAGTCGTCGACCCGGGCATCTTAGTCGTAACCAGTCCCATGGAAACCTCGAGCCTGATGAGCGGTCCCCTCTGCTGGCGGGCTCGCGGGCTCGCCTGCGGATCAATGGCTCCAACGCGCCTCGCCAGCGGGGCACATCGGCGTCGCGGGAACAGAGTTACACAGGTAAGCTTTTCTACTGCGGTTTACATACTTTGTCGGCGACGGAGGCTCATGCATCGTTTGCCACAGGATTCAACTCTCGAAACCACAGCCGACACCCGTCATGGGGCCAGCGATTGATACACGCGCTTGCGGACCGCCAAGAGTCGACCTTGGGCGAGTCCAAGGGCAGCATCTTTCCCGACGAACGAGTTTGGTACGATCAATTTACCAGTACCGACTGGGTTCACGACGCCATTGCCGATTCGTATCGCGTCAAACAACTCCGTAGCCGCAAGGATGTATGGGGTCGTATAATAGTCATGTTTGATGGGGCCCAGGGATGGATTCTCAGCGCTCTGAGTGGATGTATTGTCGCTCTGTTGGCTTATTTTGTCGATGTTTCGGACGCTTTGGTTTTTGATTTCAAGTACGGTTACTGCTCTCGAGGTTGGCATCTGGACCAGCGCGTAAATACCCCCTCCCCTTGCAAATGCATGGATTATTTCCCGTTGATGGAAACTAATTTGAGTCGCAGACTTGTTGCCCGGATGAAGAGTGCTCGGATTGGAGGCCTTGGTCCTCAGTTTTTGGGCCTATCTTTGGCAAGCAGTGGACCGACTTTATCATTTACATGTTCTTTGTGTGCACACTCGCTGCAGCAGCCTGCTTGATTACACTACAGACAAAAACCGTGGTCCCTTCGGCGTACCAGCTCACAACCCTCGACGAGAACTTAGCCGCCGAAGACGTCAGCCAGGGGTTCGACTCTGGCCAACCCAGCGACAGCAATAGTGAAGCCTCAACCCCTCGTCGTGATCTTAACGCCGCTCCTGTTAACCCACCCATGGTCTACTATTCGGCAGCTGGCAGTGGCGTTGCTGAGGTTCGTGTTATTCTCAGCGGCTTCGTTCTGCACGGGTTTCTTGGTCTCAGAACGCTGGTCATCAAGCTTGTGGCATTGATTCTCAGTGTCTCGTCTGGAATGAGCCTGGGCAAGGAGGGTCCGTACGTGCACATGGCTGCGTGCGTGGGTAATATTCTCTGCCGACTTTTTGCCAAATACGACCGCAATGACGGAAAACGTCGCGAGGTCTTGTCAGCAGCAGCAGCAGCAGGTGTCGCTGTTGCCTTTGGAGCCCCGCTGAGCGGCGTGCTCTTTGGCTTGGAAGAGGTTTCGTATTTCTTCCCAGCCAAAACTCTCTTCCGAACCTTCTTCTGCTGCATTGTGGCCGCCCTCTCTCTTTCATTCTTGAATCCTTATGGCACCCACAAGATTGTGCTCTTTCAAGTTCGCTACATCAATGATTGGGAGTACTTTGAGCTAGGCGCTTTCATTTTCGTGGGCATTCTTGGCGGTGCCATTGGTGCTCTCTTTATTAAGGCATCGAAGCATTGGGCACAGAGTTTCCGTCGCCTGCCCTTTATCAAGGGCCACCCGGTTTTCGAGGTTGTCCTTGTGGCTATTGTAACTGGGCTGATGAGCTACTGGAATTCGCTGACTAAGCTCCCTGTCGCTGAACTCCTTCTCAATGTCGCCTCGCCTTGTGAAGGCCCAGACGTTGACAAAGAGGAGAGATACCTTTGCCCCAATTCAATTGACGAAATCCCCGAGATCATATGGCATCTCTTTGTGGCTTTGCTCATCAAGGGTTTCCTTACGGTCATTACATTTGGTATTGTAAGTTGTCGCGCCTATCCACGAGCCCATTGGTTCTAACCCTTTTGTAGAAAGTTCCTGCTGGCATCTACGTCCCTTCCATGGTTGTCGGCGGTCTGCTGGGCCGCATCGTTGGCCACCTGGTCCAGTGGGCCGTGCTTGCATCCCCAGATTCGTCAATCTGGGGATACTGCTCGGCTAGAGCTGACGGTAGCTGCATCCAGCCTGGTGTCTATGGACTAGTTGCAGCCGGCGCCACGATGTGTGGCGTGACGAGATTGTCTGTCACTCTCGCCGTCATCCTGTTTGAACTCACTGGTAGTCTCAACTATGTTCTCCCGTTTTCGCTAGCCGTCTTGGTGGCTAAGTGGACATCGGATGCGATCGAGCCGGAGAGTATCTATGTAAGTGGGCTATGAATCTGACTTTGAAATGTGACTAACCTAGGATAGGACCTATTGACAAAAATGAACTCCTACCCTTTTCTTGACAACAAGCACAAGCCTATCTTTACTGAGAACATTGGTGATATTTTGCCCAGAATCCGACGGGAGCGAATCATTGATATCACAAATTCACCCTTGGTGCCTGCCTCGAGCCTGCGCGTCAAGCTCGAACTTTTGCACCGAGCGGGCGAACTCGATGGTGGCCTTCCGATCGTGCGAGACAATATTCTTGTGGGCTTGATCCCTGCGCCCGATCTCGGATATGCGCTTGACCAACTGGAAGACGAGGCGTCGAATCTTTGTCTAATGGTCAAGGTTCCAAGTATTGACGAAGATGACTCGTATGACCCTACCGACTTTACGCCCTTTATTGATCCTGTAGGTGGACCCGAATGGCGCGGATGGAGATATTTGCTAACATGCCTAAGGCGCCGGTTGCGCTCGACGTTCGATCACCGATGGATCTCGCTTATGAGTTGTTTTCCAAGCTGGGTCTCCGATATATTTGTGTCCTGAAAGATGGCAGGTATGCGGGAATGGTAAGTGCTTCATTCTGACTCGAGCTTGTCGGTCATAGCATATCTAACGCTTTAATAGCTACACAAGAAAACCATTGTGAAGTATTGTGTGGAAATTAGCAAAGATGAGTAAACTATGTCTAAATTGGGACAGTGGTGGCCAGCGTAATACTGCATGGGAACAGCGAAGCGAGAGAAGGAGCATTCGCATTTGGGTGGAGTTTGGTGTTTTAATGTGTAAGGGATCATTGGGGTTTATAAGCTCGGGAGATTGAGCATCGTGGTGGATCCATTGTTGCTACATTTGCGTGCCATAGATATATAGCTTTGACAACAACACCCGTGAGGTGTCATATTTTTCATCACACGGCGAGTGTGCCTCTTTCCCGGTGGAGATTTTGGTGGCCTAGTGACTACAGTAATGGCTAGGCTAGTAGCAAATGTTTCTTGATATGTGCTGGATCTGTAGCGGGACAGCCAGCAGGACAGCCTAAGCGATAGCAAGAGACAGCGTTCTCAATCAAGCTTCCGAAAGGGGCATGATGGCAGAGCATGGATCTGGATTCTGGACCCTTGTCCACGTGCCGCATCCCGAAGGCCGGTCGCCAATGGCCTAGCTGGGGAGTTTGCAGGAGAGGGCGAGACGCTAGCGCACGGTCTGCACTATCAGTTGTGCTCAGGGGTCCATTCGGCATCCGTATCAGCAATTTCACGTCGGATCTTCAACGTGTTGGGCAACCTGCAAAGCGCCAATCGTGTCGAATGCATTGGCTTGGGATGGGGAGGGAAAGCCACCATTGTCCATGCCCCGCCGACAACGGAGCCGGACGCCGGCACCGGGCCGGTGGCATGTGTATGTGTATTGTAGTAAGCGATACGATTAGTAGAAGTCGAGATAGAGAGGAGGAGACAATGACTGTGGGGAAATGCGCAAAATGGCAAAGGTTGCTCTGGAGGGAAGGAGGGGTATCTCTTTCTACCTTCCGCGAGGGAAGTAGAGGTGATGTTATATGGTAGTGTTGTTGTGTACCACTGCGCATAGCCCGGGTTCGTCTCAAATCACCATCTTACAGCGATGCGGACAAGGATGGCAGATGGTGCAACGCACCGGGCAGGGCGCGCCTCGTGGCAAGTTTCACGGCCGAGAGACAGAGAGAAAGAGAGATGCCCTTCAGCAACCCGCGGCGATTGGATGGCGGGGGGCCCCTGGTCATCCCCAGGTCTGGGAGCCAGGACAGGGCAGGACAGGGCTGGTATTGCATCGAGGTCAACGTCGCACTCCATGTAAGCTATCATGGACCACAAAAAAGCGCGGCAACGGACAGTTGGAGCGGCGGGGGGCGACAACAAGGGGATAGCTCTCTGCGTCTGTCTGCCGGCCGGACGCCACAAGCAATTCGGAGCTTGTCACGGTGAACTTGGGCGTGCCCGCATCGCGGAATGCAGCTAGAGCCGTTCCATCTCCATCTACCTACTCAGAAGGGAGAAAGCATCCCAAGCACAAGCGCCAGACTGCGGGGGAAACACACTCTGCACACCCCCTCCTCCGCACATCATGACGCCACGCCATGAGTGCTGGTTTTCCAAGACAAACGGCATGACGGCCAGACTGTCGCGATATAAAAGGGACACCTCATCACCGCCTCCTATCCCCGTTGGCTCTGTCTCACTGCTTCCCCCATTCCATCACTGCTTCACTGTCCCAGTTGCCAATTGGTTTTTCAAGCGGGTATGTTTTAACTGGTGTTTCTCTTGCTCATGGCCGGTCTCGCCAACCTTATCTCGGCAATGCCATCTACATGTTGCTTTTTTTCCCTCTCTTTCTTTATCTGCTTGTGCTGCAACAACACAAAATGCACTGATATGCTAATAAAAGATTTACAGACGTAAAGACTAAAACACACGCGCACAAAAAAATAAATAGACAGACAGGGGGGAAAGCCAGTATTATTTCACACTCGCATCGTCATGTCGGCTCTTCGCGCTGGCATGGCCGTTCGGCATGCTTCTTCCTCCTCGACTTCGCTGGCATCTGTTGCGCGCCGCACTTTTGCTTCTTCGCGAACTCTGAGGGCTGCCTCAGCAGCTCCCTTCTTCACCAATGAGCCCAAGGGCCCTTCTGTCAAAACGGCCATTCCCGGCCCCAAGACCAAGGAGCACATCGATGAGCTCACCAGCGTTTTTGACACGCGCAGCATGAACATGCTGGCCGACTACACAAAGAGCGTGGGGAACTACATTGCCGATCCCGATGGCAACGTCCTTCTTGATGCGTAAGACTGCTACTACTCTGAAGCAATGATTCATGGCTGGCGTATATGATTCTAACCCGTGAAACCCAGCTTCGCCCAGATTGCCTCAATCCCCGTGGGCTACAACAACCCCAACCTCATCAAGGCTACCTCTACGCCTGAAATGGTCAACGCCATCGTCAACCGACCTGCCCTGGGTGCATTCCCCTCTCACGACTACGCCTCCATCCTCAAGTCTGGTCTTCTCAAGGTTGCGCCTAGCAGGCTCAACCACGTCTTCACAGGAACAACTGGATCCGACGCCAACGAGACGGCCTTCAAGGCTGCCTTCATGTACCGCCGCCAGGTGGAGCGCGGCGGGCCCGATGTCGAGTTCTCGCAGGCCGAGCTCGACTCTGCCATGGACAACAAGGCGCCCGGGGCCCCCCAGCTTTCCATCCTCTCCTTCAAGACGGGCTTCCACGGCCGGCTGTTTGGGTCATTGTCCACAACCCGCTCCAAGGCGGTCCACAAGGTCGACATCCCGGCCTTTGACTGGCCCCAGGCCGTCTTCCCCAAGCTCAAGTACCCTCTCGAGGACAACGTGGCCGAGAACGCAAAGATTGAGCAGGCCAGCCTGGACGAGGTCGAGCACCTCATCGAGAACTGGCACCTGCCGCCCGCCGCCGTGGTCGTGGAGCCCATCCAGAGCGAGGGCGGAGACAACCACGCCTCGCCCGACTTCTTCCGCAAGCTGCGCGCGCTGACCAAGAAGCACAGCGTCCTCCTCATCGTCGACGAGGTGCAGACGGGCGTGGGCGCCACCGGCAAGTTCTGGGCCCACGAGCACTGGAACCTCGAGGACCCCCCGGACATGGTCACCTTCTCCAAGAAGGCCCAGGCCGCCGGCTTCTACTACGGCAACCCGGACATCCGCCCCAACAAGCCCTACCGCCAGTTCAACACCTGGATGGGCGATCCCGCCCGCGCCCTGCTCTTCCGCGCCATCAACGACGAGATCGAGCGCCTCGACCTCGTCAACCACACCGCCAGCATGGGCGACTACCTCTACGCCGGCATCCAGAGCCTCGCCGCCAAGTACCCGGGCCAGTTCCAGGACCTGCGCGGCAAGGGCCAGGGCACCTTCCTGGCCTTTGATACGCCCCGGCGCGACGAGTTCCTGGCCAAGGCCAAGTCCTTTGGCGTCAACATCGGTGGCAGCGGCGCCAGCGCCGTGCGTCTGCGTCCCATGTTGGTCTTGCAGCAGAAGCACGCCGACATTCTCCTCGACACTCTCGAGAAGGTTGCCAAGTCGTCTTGAGGCAAGCGGGGTCGCGGCAGGTTCAACTTCAAGAGTCCAGCAGCGTATTGTTATTTGTACCGCCACAGGTACTGGTGAAAATTGGGGACTCACTTTGATAAACCCAAACCCAAACCCCCCCGTCTTTCGTTCAAGCCAGTTATGAAAATGCTTTGGAGGAGTGGAGCAGGGAAAGACAAACTCGGAATGCAAAGTCCAGCTAGATTCGTCTGGGATGCTAGACCAGATATAATACATGATAATGAGCACAAAGAGAAATTCATTTCAGCATCAACCAAAACATGTGCACACACATTGGGCCAGACCGCGACGTTAAGCCATACAATTAACTCAGCCAAATTGCTTGAACAAAAGCAAAAAGCCATGAGTCCGACCTTTATTGCTATGCGGGAAAAGACTAAATCCATCCGTTAAACAGGTGTTCCACCTATGCCACATGCGGCGAGAGAGAGCTAGCATTAGCCAGACAGTTCCTCCAGGGAGCTGTCCACCCAGCCCAAGCTAAAAAAGACACGGTTGCCTCCGTAGGTATCAAAACGACTCCAGCGCCATGATGAAATGCAAATGCCCATGGTGACTCTCGTATCAAGCCATAAGAACCTTGTAAAGCCAGTTCGCGGGGCATCAAGTAAAAAGAAGAGAAAAGAAAATAGGCGATCTCGGCCTGGAGTATAAAGGGGGGGGATTGAGAAAAAAAAAAGGAACAGAAGACAACGCAATGCCAATACAAAATCCACCGTCTATAATTCCGAGAAAATGCAAACAACAGAAGATTTCAAGTGCCAGAGGTTTCTTCCATTTCTTGAAGTCGTGACCAAGAAATCGGTTAGTACAAATAAGTGACCACATCAAACTACTAGCTTACACAGGCATCCCTAAGAGCTGTTTTTAAGGAGCCTGTCCAAAGCTGTAAGAGAGGCCGTTGGCGTTGCAAGAACGCGCGATAGCGGCTTCAACAGGCATCCTGTTAAGCCGAGTTTGTGACTGGAGCTTTGTGTTCCACTCGCGGGGAGTTCATCAGACCAACTTTGCTGTCTCTTTCAAGCAGAGGCGGAAGTGTTGTGAGCTCATTACGTCCCCCTGGCACCGGGTTGCTTGCTCTAGGATCTGGCTCAAGGGGAACAGGTCCAGGCATAGGATTGGAACGCGAGGCCTCGTATTGATCATGGGCTAGTTCAGCAATCACTCGCTATTACACATCATTAGAAATGCTCCAGGAAGAGAAAATGAAAACAGAAAGCACAAGGCCGGTTGACTTACTGGAAGGGTTTCATTTTGCGGCGTTTCTCCTCTTTCCAGGTTTGTCCGACTCCCCAACGGGCGAGCATACGATGTGCTATAGTTGCTGCCACTTGGAAAGTTTGCGGCTGATTCTGTATTGTGAGAAGCCGTAGGAACAATCGTTCTCGGAATGGCATAGCCTTGGCTGCTTTGGCTCTGTGGAGGCTGTTGATCTGGCGGGTTGTGGGCCTGGTTTCGCTGGTTCTGCTGGTTCTGTTCTATTGGACGAGGCGCAATGTGTTGGGGGAGAATAGGACGGAACCTAGCCTTGTCTGCGCGGGCCGGTCGTCCTTTCTTTTTCGGGGCCGTGGAAGGAGGTGTCGGAGTGGAGGCGGGAGCCAGAGATGGAGCAATATCGGCGGAGCTGCTGGGCGGACGGGGCAAAATGGCAACATGCGTCGGTGCCGCTGAAATGCCAACAGACGATTCTAGATTTCCTGGCAAGGCTAGCCTTTTCGCTGCAGAGTCGCTCATGTCGTCCGACATCTTGCGCTTCAACCAAGATCGTTGTCCGAAGCCAATATGTTCCGCAGCCTGCATGCATTGAGTCATGTTCCGGCCTATGGAGATATTAACACTGTCAACCTGAATCGGAGTATGTCACCATCATACCAAGCGGAAGCTGCATATGCATCCAGTTGGGTTCGATCCCATTGGCCCTGATGAAATTGGCCAGGGTTTCAACATCAAGTCGACTGGCTTTGATCATTTCAGCCAGGAGGAAACGCTGGGCCCGGTTAGTCTCTTTCGTACTCGGGCCAAATAGATGATATACCTTCTCCTCGTCCGTAAAGGGGGAGCCCATTGCTATCAAGCTGCTTGACTCAGCGGGGAAGGAAGGAAGGTGTGTCAAGGGAGAAGACAAAGGGGTCGGTTTGGAGTGGTTCACAAGCAGTCATTTGTGGCACGAGTTGAGAAAGAGTGAAGCGAAAGTGATGCCAGCCACAACGAGAAGGGAATCCAGGTTCCCGCGAGCCAATATTCAACAATACAACCAAATGGGGGTGCGGGCGCTCTGCGCGCAGCCAAGAACGAGCGTCGGTTGGTTTTGTCGTCTCGAGGGGTAAGACGGGGCGGGAGTAGAGGGGCAAAGAGACTCAATGACGCTCGGAAAGCTTGTCCCACGGTGGCAAGGGAAGAAACGGTGGTGGTGAAATAGACTCGCTTGCCAAAGGCACGCGGTAGAAGCACGCCTGCGCGCAGCTTCAGAGGCGGCCGTTGAGAGGCGGGAGCGAAGGTTTGAAGAAGCAAAAGGTGCGGCGTCAAACGTGACGACGGGAGCGCGGGCGAAGATCAGTTCCAGGTCCAAGTTCGGTCCAGCAACGGCGATGGCAGCCTACTACCCTGCGCTGCCACTGGGGCTTTGCCTGCTCAGTGCTCGCCGCTGCGTTCTCCAGCGCGTTGCGCGTGGCTGGGCGTGCAAGCTCGTTGGTCCCTGTGCTGGGGTCTTGGACGCGGAGTCGTAGCCGGAGCCAGGTGATGCTGGGGTGGGCAAACACTGGAACCAAACAAGGGTCGCGCCCCCCAGACCAGTGTGCGTGAAGAGTCCCTCAACTCCAGGGATGACGCTGGAGTTGGGGGGGGGGAGCTCCTCGGCCTGTCGCGGGGCCATCAATCACACAAATATGACAGAGTAGGCCGAGGGCAATCAAGTTCCAAACAGGCCCCGTAGCGGATCGGACTGGCTGCCTATGAGCTTGTGCTTGTGGTGCCCCATCTGGACCCGAGTGAGCCAAATGTACGCCAGATGTGCACCGGAGGGCGGGTGCACTGTCATTATCAGACCAGCCGGGTCCGACTCGCAGAGATCCGCTTTGGCCAAGGTGAGGCGGCGCCTGTCATCTAGCCCGGGTCAGCAGCGTATGTAGGTTGCTGTATGCCCCATTGAAGACGTCGATCTTGTCGGCCGGAAAATGCGTCTTGTGAATAATTTGATTACCTGCCAGGGCTGCGTCGCATATACCGATACCCTAGCACGGTACTCGCCGAGTTAGGTGCTGCACAAGATGCGATCCGGCACTCAAACCAGGGGCCTCGTTTCGTTTCGTCGGGCGTCGATGTGTGCCGTCACACTGCTCAAGCCAGTTTAACCACCCAAAGCATAGGCCGGCCGTGTCAGTCAGTCGGCGGCCCACTGCCTGTGCCGGGTGAGGGATAGCAAGCTGGTGTGAACTGCGTCGATGGATGTGGAAAGATATTGTCCGTCCATCCCACCAAGATGGCTATGCCATGCTCCTGTCTCGATCTGGCTACCTCTCGTCTTGTCGAGATTGCAACTTGTCTCAGTTGATGGACCCCGATTTGTCGCCGCAACCGTGCTAACGTAGCCACTACTACGTGCTACACGTAGCAGTCCCGCATCGACAGGACGATGCACTGCGCAATTCCCTCTGGAAGCACCCGGACACGGTCAAATGAACTGAGGTGCGGCAGCTTGGTGTGCATCAAGACGGGGCTTGATGTTCGCAGCGGCCAATCCAGCCGAGACGTGAGGCCGCCTGACTCGCCTGTCGACTGCAGTCAGCTCTGAGGGTGTGTCAACCCAACCTAATGCTTCACCTCGCATGTCCACGCGCACGCTGCACACTGCGAACCCTCTCCTACCCTCCATTATTAATGGTTGGTGTGAATGCCCATGCCCATGCCCTTGTCCGTATTGGACGGGTTCGGTACCACCCATTTTTTCATCAGCGCCCAATTTGTCGACGGTCGGCTGTATCGAACCTCTGGATACTCCACCATCAGAATTGCACCAAAAATCGCCCCAAAATCGCCCAGAGACTCGTCACATACAGCTCAGCGTGACCAGAAGAGCCGCCGGCAAGCCTATTGGCTCATTGGCGACGGACGTTGGGAAGCCGGTCCATCGCTTGCTCCCGGGGGGGCTGAGGGCTCGAAATCAACTGGCTGGAGGCTCGCCAATCAGGCCACAAAGGCGCTTGACTTGTCGCATTTTTGCTGCACTGTCCACGGGTTCGTCACGAGGACCGGCTGGTGAGCCGCAAGTGTAATTCCTTACGGCACCGGCCCGTAGTGTCGATCCCGTCTATTGTTGTCGCTTGGACTAGGGGCATGACGACTCGCTGGTAGCATTGAAATAGGTGCGGTTGAAGCAAAAATCGGAGTTTGGCATTTGTGCCTGACGTCCACCGCTTTTTATATCCAACAGTCGCTCCTCGGTCGCGCCTTTTACCCAGTTGTCGGGGCGTTCTTGCACTTGCATGCACAATGAGGTGGCAGCTTCTCACTGGGACCCACTCATGTACAACACGTCAGTCCAGCAAGTCAAGATTGTCTAAAAAGAGAGTGGCAATGAAAAACATTCCAGGAAATTGGGGTTCGTGTGTTTCATGGCCTGTCTTATAGGTGGGATGATTCCTGGTTCTTCCCAATGCCTTATCTTTGCGTGAATCAATGGCTTACTCTGCTTGAGCTGGAGAGAAGCCAGAAGCCCTGGTCACCGCCACTTTTCGTCTTCAGTGATCTCGCCTTGATTGTGAACAGGGCGCCATCGGAGGTGGATAACACAGCCGAACGGGCTTTCTTACATGACCGCTTTGTCAATTGTCCGAGCTTTGTGGGCTGAATCCATGGATGCATTTCCCTTTGGTCCATCGCGGCGCAGTGGTTCGCATCGGAAGACGCCCGCTCTAGAACATGACGAGTAGGGGTCGAACTCTGCAGACAGCCACTAATGACGAAAGAGCCCCGACCTCCGAACGCACAGCAGTATGCGGCACTCGAAACATCCCATTGGTTGGGAAAGTAGGAGATCACAAACACGTCCCACCAGCATGGCGCATTTTATTTGAAAATAGAACAAGCAATTGATCTGGAAATCGAGTGGGAGGCGCCATGGATCATGATTACTTGCGATCGAGTCAGATCATGCTTTTCCACGCCTCAGTCAATGAAGATAATATAACCTCGCCAAAATCAATAAATTCCATGCAAATGCCGGGGACGAGAGAGAAAAATCTTCGAGACACTTTCCAATTATAATATAGCTCCGTGTTTTCAACATTTGATCAAGATCGCATATGCAGTCATTTATCACTTCCTGGAGACCAAGATCAACGTGTGAACCACCATGCACCACTGCCATTGGCCAGCTGCACCTGAGAGAATCTGGGGAAATCGTGGCGCATTTGGCATGGTACCTTCCTAAACGCGAGCGGATCGGAGGGTCGGGAGCAAGAAATTCCGGGCTTTACCACGCTATTTTGCCCAGTTTGGCCGAGTCGGGAATGAATCGCTGTGGACTCGAGATTGGCTTCGTCTGTCTTTGTTCGTCCGTGGATCCGTGGATGCAAGGCCATATGCATTCTGCCCTCTCAACCTCCTCGCTCGTCGTCTAGTGCATCGCGCTCCAACTTTACCTCGCTCTGCTTTGCTTCCGCTGCTCAACTAGTCGGTCGTCTTTCACTTGCCTCCCTCGCACATGCACGGTTCCTCGCTCCACCACGACGCTCCACGCTCCACGCTCCCTTGGCCCTCAATTCTGGCATAGCCGTTTCCGCGTTCCTACACGTCCGCTCCCGCCGCGTCTGCGTCTCCAACACCTCCTTCGTTTCGCGATCACATTCGGAATCTTACTCAGAGACAACTGCTGCGATTCCTCCCTCATGTACTGATGGAGGATGACGAGTGTACGACGACTAAAATGGGGGAAGTCAAGCTCGAGGACAGCGGCGCGAATGGCACGCGCGTGAAGCAGGAGAGGAGCGCTTCCATACCAACACCCAACGACAGCAACGAAGGCTCTCAGTCCCCGGCGCCATCACCAGATGGCGCCAAATCACGTAGCGGCAGCGCCGAGACGCTTTCATCGTCCAAGGCCCCTCCGTTGTCGCGGAAAGCTTCCCAAAAATTGGCAGCCAAGCGCGAGCTGATACTGTTCACCGACCTGCCAGATGTCACCGCCGAGTCTCGCAAGGCATTTCAATCCATCCCCGACTGTCTCTACGGATCGAAACACCTGGGGTCCACGGACAACGATGCCTTGGACTGCGAATGTCGTGAAGAATGGTGTACGTCGAGCCATCTCCCCGACCAGCCACTACCAAAGGATGCTAACTCATCTTATATAGGCGATGGAAAGAATCTTGCCTGCGGCGAGGACTCGGACTGCATCAACAGGGCGACTAAAATGGAGTGCAGCAGCGATGCCGGGAACTGTGGAGGCGGCTGCCAGAACCAGCGATTCCAGCGCAAGCAGTACGCCAACGTTTCGGTCATCAAGACAGAGAAGAAGGGATATGGCCTCCGCGCAGATTCGGACCTACAGGCTAATGACTTCGTATTCGAGTACATTGGCGAGGTCATCAATGAGCCAACCTTTCGGCGTCGCATGCTCCAGTATGACGAGGAAGGCATTAAGCACTTTTATTTCATGTCGCTCAACAAGAGCGAGTTCGTTGATGCTACCAAAAAAGGCAATCTGGGCCGCTTCTGTAACCACTCCTGCAATCCCAACTGCTACGTCGATAAGTGGGTTGTGGGTGACAAGCTTCGCATGGGTATCTTTACCTCTCGGAAGATCCAAGCCGGTGAAGAGCTTGTCTTCAATTACAACGTCGACCGATACGGCGCAGACCCTCAACCATGCTACTGTGGTGAGGCGAACTGTGTTGGCTTTATAGGTGGCAAGACGCAGACCGAGCGTGCCACAAAGCTGCCTGCCGCCACTGTCGAGGCGCTTGGTATTGATGGCGGCGACGGCTGGGACACTGCCGTTGCCAAGAAGCCGAGAAAGAAGAGACCTGACGAAGACGATGAGGAGTATGTCAACAGCATTCAAGCACGGAGCCTGAGCGAAGAAGATGCTCGAAAGGTGATGGCAACCCTCATGCAGTGTAAGGAGAAATGGATTGCTGTCAAGTTACTCGAACGTATCCAACGGTGTGACGAGGAACGCGTCATCCATGTTGTGATGCGCATGCACGCCTACCAAATCTTAAAAACCACACTCAACACTTTCATCGATGATCATAACGTCGTCGTCCAGGTTTTATCCATCCTAGACAAGTTCCCGCGCCTCACAAGGAACAAGATTCAGGACTCCAAGATTGAAGCAACAATCGAGGGTCTGACTCAGACTGATGATGAGAACGTGTCTAGCAAATCCAAGAAACTGCTAGATGATTGGAGCAAGCTTGAGGTGGCATACCGAATACGACGTCGCAAGGTCGACCCAAACGCTTCCGCTTCAAACAAGTTTGAGGACCGGCGGGGACAAGGACGAGAGGAAGAGGTCGCTCAGCCGTCGTCCAAGACAGCGTCACCCAAGCCGATCGATGCACCCAAGGGTCCACGCAACAGTATGCCCCAGAGGAACAACGCCTTCTTCCACAACGGCGGACGCTCGCGCCGACCTAATTTCAATGCTCTGCCGAATGGCTGGTTCACTGCCAAAGATGCAGGCGGCAATACCTACTTCTACAATAAGCAAGGAGCCACAACTTGGCAGAGACCAACACAGCCGGCCCTAGACAATACTCCCAAGGCGCCTTCTAAAGCCATGCAAGAGCAGTTGGTTATCCAGAGTATTATCGATCGCGTCACCAAAGAAGGAACGCCCAAGCATTCAGCTTCGCAAACGCCAAAAGCGGTGGAAACACCCGTCAACGATACCAAGAAGGACAAATGGCGAAGTCTGCCTGTTGAAAAACAAATGAAAATTTACGAGAACACGGTATGCTGTCTTTCACGCCTGTGTATCACTTATCCTAACTTGTTTGTCTAGCTATTCCCTCACGTCAAACACGTCTTGGACAGATTCCATCACAAGCTTCCCAAGGAAGAGCTAAAACGGCTCGGTAAAGACGTTGCGAAGAAGCTTGTGGCCTCGGACTATAAGAACGATCGAGTTGGAGACCCTGGTGCAGCCCTGAGTGACAAGCAGGCCAAGAAGCTGAAAAAATACGTGAAGGACTTTCTGGACCGGGCGGTGGTCAAGTACGTGGAGCATCAAAAACGGAAAACTGCACGAGAGTCGCAAAAGTCCGGAAAAGCCGAAGCTGCCAACCCAGATACTACTATGGATGATTCGGCTGAATCTCCAAAGATGGGAGGAGAGATGGATGTAGCTGATGACGACGATGTGGATTTGTCGGATGCTGAAGGACTTGGTTCATCGGGCAGCCCTGATCGTAAACGAAAACGAGAGGCTGAGGTGGTGGAATCGCCAAACCTCACGCCCTCTGACGGCCCATTGATGAAGAAGCCAAGGGAGGATGAATTGGATGAGCTGAGCCCTCCTCCACCCCCTCCGCCCCCTCCGCAATCGGTGCCGGAGGATGTCATCAGTGCTGAGCAACAGGCTCTTCGCGAACAGGAGGAAGCCCTTATGAGAGAGAACGAGGAAGCGGAGAGACTCGAGGAAGAGGCCAAGCGGGTAAAGGGAATGGAAAATGCCCTGGCCAAAAGATCGAAGCCAAGCGAAACCCCGTCGGAGTCGCAAAACAACAAATCTGTACCGGCCCAAAGACCCAGGCGCCGAACTAGGAACCGCTGAGCTATTCAGAGGGATTAATACCCATGGAATTGAAGGATGCTGCTTTGCTAATGAACATGGAGCCGGCTGGAACCTCATAATTACGAGACTCTATTTTTTTCTATCTTTCTACTTTTGCATTTTTTTCGGGGAGTTGCAAGGCCAATACCAGGCGCATTTGTACCATACTATAAAGGCAGGCAAGGCATTCTCCTTCTGGGAGAACCAATCATTCATCATGGCGGAGGGCTTTTTGTCTTTTTTTGTGCGATTGTTGATATCTGAGAAGTGGTGGGGCGCAGAAAAAAAAACTCGACGCAGCATGCCGTCGAAAGAACCAACAGGAGACCAGTCACATTTTCTGATCTACGGTTGGTCAGTGTACGATTACGACAAGGGATGGATAACCGCGTTGGGGTGGGCAAGCTGCAGCGCTGGTTGGGTATAATTCAAAGTCCCATGCAACGGAACGGAGTTTAAGCAGAGGGGGAGAGAGAGCGCGAGCGAGCAAAGCGCAATGCTCGGCGAGAGATACCTTTTTGAGACGACAAAGATGGGGGGACTGAAGCAGGAAGGGAATGTTTGTTTGTATGATTGATGTCGGGCTGTGTGCATCATGTAAAAAAGAAAATCTACCTAAATACTAAACACATTGCGTGTTAATGGACCTGCGCCTGATGCCATCATGCCGCCTTACGCCGCCATTACGAACTTTTCCTAATGCCTTTTTTTTTTCTGTAGATTCCTGCCCGTTCTATCCGGATGACGACATATTCCTTGCTTACTGATGTGCCATGCCATGATAATGCAGATTCTGAGAATGCAGCAGCATCTTCGGGAGGGTATCCGTTGGTATCCCGCTACTCAATCGTCATCGTCCGAAGAGTCGTCGCCTCTCCGTCTCTTCTTGCCTTCTGGCGCAACATCTCCTTTTCTCTTGAACACGTAGCTCCTCGCCGCGCGGTCCTCGCCCTTCCAGCCGCCGCCTGTTGCCTCGCCTTGGGCATTGCGCACGACGCCCAAGGTGCGCGCATGCCGGTACCCCGGATAGACCGAGGCCTGGAAGCGAAAGGAGCGCTCGACCTGGAGCCCCGCATGGCGGGCGAGGTCGCGCACGTTCCAGAGGGTGTAGGGCTCGCCCTCAAAGAGCGTCACGATGATGGCGCCGCCGCGGGGCGGGAGCGCATTCAGGGCGCGCTCGAAGAAGGCGACGAGGAGAGATTGGTTGTGGCGCACCTGGCGGTTCACGTCGGTAGACTTGCCGCCAACGTGGGGGAAGTTGAAGATGATGCGATCGAACGGGGTGCGGGTAAGGGAATTGGGGAGTTTCGTGGCGTCAATATTATATACAATCTTGTTGTTGGGTATTATGTTGCGCTTGGGTATGGGGTTGCCCTCGTCGTCGAACTCGTCTTCATCGTCGTAAACGTCGTCTGCGTCTTCGTCGTCGGAATTGCCGTCACCCTCGTTGCCGGCGTCGCCCTCCTCTTTGTGGTCTTTTTTGCTCTCGCCTGCAGCTTCGCCCTGCTCCTCGCCTTTGCCTTCTTTTTCCTCCTCTTGTTTGGGTTTTCTCTTCTCTCCGCGAATGACACCCGCATTGTCTTCGGCGTGGGGGTACTTGGCGAGAAGCTCGGCAGCATCCTTCTCCAAGACAGTCGCAGTGATATTGCTACAACCATGATGCTCGACAAGTGACGCGGCAAAGCTCAAGTCGCCCTCGCCCACGAGCAGAATGCGGTCATGAGGCTCGAATGGGATCGTGGGTTCCTCGGTGTGCTGCTGCCTGTGCTTTTTCTTGGGTTTTGCCGGGCCATTGGGCGACTTGTGAGGCCCTGTGTTGTGCTGCGTGGGCTTTTTTGGCCGGTTTCCCGGTTTCCCAGGCGCATTCTGGTACAGTAACTTGCGCTTCTTGCCCATGGTGCTGTTGGATGTGGTGTAAAATCCTAGCTCCAGATGCGAAACGTGGGGCGCGATCTAGAAAGTTGCGCCGTTCATGCTTACATAACAATGAGCGTGTACAACGAGTTCATGCGACATGATACTAATACTACCTTTCCATGTTTATCAAAACATTGTGGTTACACTACATATTATTTGCTTTTGGTACTGATTTGAAACCAGATGTGCATATGCAAATAACAACATACACTCCAAAATCAGCTACACCTTGGTCAATCATTGGTTGATGAGACACAGGGTAGGCATAATACATTTCGACTCAGGCTTCCATTCACCAATCGTTATTGTACACTTTTTGGTTACCTTCTTTTTTTTAATGTATTTATTTACTTCTTTTTTTTTTTTTTTTGACGAGAAAAATTATCACATGATCTTTCAAGGACTAATAAATAATTCTCTCGCATGGTCTCTACTCGGATAATTCACTGCTTTTAATGCCTGCTCGATTCCTTGCCTACCTTGTCTAACCGATCGACAAGGATATGCGTGACAGGGGAGGAGTTCTTGCGAAAATCGTCGCTCAGAAATATGACCAGCAAAGGCAAAAAAAAACCTAGACGGCTAATATTTGGCGATGACTTATTTTAGACGGCGGGACACTGAATCATATACTGTTAATCATGTGCTTTGACGAATGCTCAAACTCAAAATTGTTGATTTGATGCACTAGCTAAAAATTCTCATTTCGCCTCAATGATAGTTTGATGTTACCCGGGACCTAACTGTAGCTGAATTCAGAAATAGGTAGATAGGATATGGACCACGTGGAATTTGGAGTGTTGCACCAGCAAGCTGTAGCGATTATGAAATTGGTTGGCCATGAATGTGGCAAAGAGAAATCTGGCTTGTGACACAGATGAATGTTCCCCATCGGCCGGCGCTGTGGAATCACGCTGACATGTAACCTGACTTAACTTTAGCGTTGTCCGCCATACTAAACTGCGACCTGTGGTTCGTTGCAATGGACAGCTGACCCCGCGCTGACTGCCTCATCTGCGTTGTGTGATGTCTAAGGTATGGTGGTGCATACCTTCTGGTCCAGAATCATGTCGCGTTAATGAATGGTTCATCACAGCAACCCGCGAGAGAACTCATGGCACGTATGCTCTTCACTACGCCCGGGTTCACTTCATTCCATTGTGCTGCAAGAGGGTGAGAAGATAAATCATCGAATTTCAGGCCGCAGCCCATGATTCCACGGATATTTCCTTTTTCGGCAAATCAACCCGAGCTTGGATGGGCGCGATTAGGTATTTGGTCAGTTCGAAAGGACGAACAAATTTGAGGCTCATATGAAAGACAGCGCCCTGGCCGAGATCAAAGCCAAGATCTTGATTGACTGAGTTCGTTCAGTGGCAGCAACGGCGTTTTCGAGTGCTCAATTTGAGCGTGGACGTGCGTTTACGAAATAGGAAATGCCGACAAATCACAGCTCGGAATTTGGCCAACGCAAAAGCGTCGGTGGTTTTGCATCACAATGTAGCAAAAACAGCTTAGGCTGATTTTAAACATTAAACACAATGCCGTGAAGTGAATGAATCAGCAATGAAAAACCACCCACAAGCTTTGGAAAATAAAATCAAATCGTATTCCGCTCTTTTACATCGTTTCCGTGTAATGAGAATAAATGCGCGTCATGATTGGCCCACACACTCTGTGCCCGCCGTTACCTTCCTGTACTAGCTCCCCCGGCAGCTCGGGAGCGCCCACCGCAGGTTTAGATTTGGGCGTGCAGCCTTGTTCAAATGCGGAGCACGGCGGACGCGGCCAATGGACTTGCAGGACTGGGTACGTACCCAAACAGGAAAAAAAAAAAAACTTGAGCGCCATGATGACAGTTGCCGGTTTAGGTCGGGTTACGTACTTTGGGGTATCAAGATGGGTGGTTGGCGTCAGCCCGGATCTGAGGTAAACACGACTGCAGCCAAAAAAAAAAAAAGAACCGAGTGATGACTGCATCCAGAGCCAACGCTCACAACCCACAGTCAATGACAGCTCGGGCGAGGACTTGGGAGAAAAAAATTGGGACGGAATCACAGCAGCAACGCGTAGGCAGTAGACATTAATTGGGTGCGTGGAAATCTGGCCATGACCCCTGCTCGTGACAACCTGGATGGAGGATGGATGCCCGGGCTGAAAGTCAAGTCCCAATAAGAGTAAAGCCAGCCACCACCGCACCAAGGACGACAGAGCACACGATCACGCATGGCTGCATGCGAGATTTTTGCCTTGCACGTCAACCACAGGCGGTCTGGGAGATTTTCGCTTTTGCGTTGGCATTGCAGCATCCTGTTTCCATTCCCCTGGCTTGTCCGAACCTCCGAGAGCCATCCGCGGTGTGGAACGGGTGGTGTGTGCCTCGGGTCTCCACTGCGTCGTCTATGAGAAAGGGGAGGTCCGGAATGGGATTACAACAGTACGAGTGTCACTGGTTGCAAGACAAGTAAGATGGATGGATGTGCATGATGTGACGGGCTAGTAGGATCGCGGATTTTACACGGCCGAGTCTTTTGACAGCCAGATCTCGTGCGGGTAAAAGACGCCCGTGGCTCAGGTCAGGGCCGTTGTCATCAGCCCATTCTTGCTTTTCAAGTCTAAAGTCTCGGGACTAACAAGAGGTGGGAGAAGTGTTTGCATGCAGATCTCGTTTGTCACCTCAGCCTGGCTTCACGTTCCAATCAATAAACGAGGCAACTTGCAGCCTTGCTCATTCATGCCTACCCACCCAGACGGCCCGTCGCCGGGGATGCTTTAAACAAAGAAAAAGCCGCTGCCCAACAATACGTGTTGCCTTCAATGCCAGCAAGCTTTTCGCAGCCGCGCTGAGTGAATCCGGAGAAGCTCTCCCTGCATGTTCCTGGTACAAATTGGAAGCAAGACAGGGGTTGCACACCGGCGGCGACCGGATAATCAAGCGCGCCGGGCCAATGGCATTATCCGAAATCAAGAATCCTGTCCCCAAACGGGCTTAGGGCGCCTTTTTTGGGTAGATGTGGCTGGTGGTGCGGCGACCCCAGTGGCCCAGGGCGCCCCATTAAACCCCTGTGGACTGCGCTGGTCAGGGTCTCGCGACGCTGTATGCGGTCCGGCCTTTACTTTTCAGTGGACTTACAGTGGACAGGGGTGCGGTCGCTGGGGGATGCCCTGCTGTGGGTCGTGCTCGGGCTGGGGGGACCAAGGCTGTGGCTCGGGCGCCGCTCGTTGCCATTGTACTTCTCCGATCAATGCTGCGTTGGTATTATTGATGCAGAGCGAAAAAAGGGTCACTCTCTGTCAGTGAAACTTGAAGCTTGACGCTCTTCCTCGTCTCATTGAAACCACCGGCAGCATCGCAACCGCCGCTGCAGTCCTTCACATTCAAACGTCGCAGACATCTTTGGCGTCTGCTCTTGAATCCGATTGTCGTGCTGATTGTGTCGCGCGCGCGCTGCTGTTGCTGCGGCCGGCCCGTTCATGGGCAAAAACTTCTGTCCCTTACCCTCACCTTCGACTTCGCCTATACGTACACTTCCTTTCTACGTTGGCATCACCAGCCTTTTCCTCGCAACTTCAAAGCCTCTCTCCTCAGCACCACCGCCTTCAAGGCGCCTTCATCTTAACGCGATCTGTTTCCCCCTTCCCCCGTCTGCCTCCGGGCTGAGACGCCTTGCTGCTTTTTTTTTTTTTTACCTCTGCCCTGCTCGCCTGTTGTTGGCGCGCCAGTCTCACTTTTTGTCACCCAAATCTTAGCCTCTTTACCCCCGGCTTGCCTTTTTCACACTCTCCGTCACCATCATCTACATGACCCGACTCCATCTCACCAGCCATGCCTGCTGAGAACGAGTCGCCCGCGAGAGAGCCTTCCGCCCGCGGTCGCGGCCGAGGTGGTCGAGGTCGCGGTGGTCGAGGACGTGGCGGTGGTCGAGGTGGTTCCAGCGCTGTCGTCTCCAAGGCGGCTACCACCAAAGCCGGCCGCGGCGGATCGCGAAGAGGACGAGCAAAGAACTTCTCGGACTCGCGCGTCCAGGCTGCTTACGAGCGCCAACGGCACTTGAAAGCCACCTATCAAGCTGTTGCGCATGCGCTCAAGCCCGCGTTGCAGGAGCTTGCTGAGCGTAGCATTGACGAGGCCATCCAGAACCCAGACACCTACAAACACGCGGATGAGCACTTCCCCGTCATCCGCCAACTCCAGGCCAATCTGAAGCGCAGGCTCGCCGAGCATGAACACCGTCTGAAGCGAGATGTCCAGCTCGCCGAGGACATGTATCGCGCTGACAATTACGTGGCCGACCAAGAGTTCATGGTATGTCTCTTAACCCTTTCACAGTGCATGCTTGTCAGTCGCGGAAATTTGCACGAGACTAACCAACCCCCACAGAACGGCTTCAATGACATTGAAGAGCAATTTTACCAAAGCCAGGAGAACCGCGCACGCATTCTCTCCGCATTGCACGCAAAGGACCTTCCCGTTGATGTGAGTTCCACCTTTTTTTTCCTTCTCAGTTTGCCCAACTCCCAAATTCCTCAACCGGCCCCAGCCTTCTGATGTTTCGCTGACACATGTCATCTCCTTTAGGTCCAGGATGACCAATATGAGTTCAAGGTCATCACTGATGAGCACTTTGACAAAGATTTTGGAATTTATGAATCCTACAAGGATGGTTATCTTGTTCCTTATCCCTCACGTGTCGAGGGCACTGAGATGTGGCAAAAGGTCCGCGATGCTGACGCCGCTGCGACCGCGCCCGTGACCTCCGCCCCAACGCGTGGTGGTCGTGGCAGAGGCCGAGGCGGAATCAAACGCCGGGCCCCAGAGCAGCCCGATGGCCAGCCAACTCCCAAGAAGAGCACCCGAGGCTCGGATGACCTCAATGACTCCACTTCCATGGGCCCAGCGCCAGCTAAGGGCCTACTCGCTTCCGCCGCCGAGGTGGACGACACCCCCGAAGGCACCCCCGGCGATGAGGATTCGGTTCCTGCGTCTCCTGAGCCGCCTAGTTTTGCCAACGGTCTCACGCCCGCTGCTCTCGCAAAGGCGCAGAGCAAACTTCCCGCTCGCGAGAAGAGCCCGCAGTTGCCCAAAAATATTACGGAACCGGATGAGTATGGTTTCCGGATATACAATCAAGGCAAATCATTCCGCGACAGAGGCGGAAACAGTCGACTTCTTGCTCCTCATCTATTTTGGTTTGAAGACTGGGAGATTGGCTTTCGGGATACTACCAATGACTCTAGCAAGAACCACACTCGCGCTAAGCGTGGTAAATACCTCGACACACCCAACAGTAACGGCATGCATTTTGACCACTGGTGCAACGGCTACGACTTCTCCTCCACCACGCCTGAGGACTTTGATGCGGAGATGGTCAAGCGCTACAACGTGCATCCCAAGTATGGTATCCCCATACCCAACCGCCCTATTGAGTTTGAGGCTCCATCTCCATATGTCATGCCCGGCAAGCCCGTGGTTTACATTGCAAACCCCTCTGGCCGCATTCACCACGCTTCGCGGTCCTTCCTCAAGGTCACGAATAGCCGTCGTGCCGATGATAACCCGCTGCGCACAAAGATGAAGGCATCAATGAGACGCTTTTGCAAGCTTGATAGTATTAATCCCGACGATGTTTCTATCGCCGAGTATGTGCGCTCCGACGAGGAGCTCCGAAGCAAGTCCTTGGGCACCGCCGAAAAGGAGATGGAAGCTCGACCTCCCATCAAGGAAGAAGAATCGGAACCAGAGGAGGAGCCCGTGGAAGAGGAAGCGCCGCCACCATTCGAAGGTGGCTTCTCAGATCTTTCCGTCTTGACATATGCAGGCGCTTTCCTCGAGGCCCAGACGGTTAAGGCTGCCCGACCCGCCCCGAAGCCGGCTCGTTATGATGCGATCCGCGACGTCTTTACGGATTCGAAGCCCGCTGCTCCTCCCAGCCCGGAGAGCGATACTAATCTTGGCCTCAACTTGCTCGCAGAGTTGAGCAACGTCGTCAGCACATCCGACGATCCCAATGCCGTCAACGGTACCGGCCCCAAGCATGTCGACAACACCAGCATCCCCGAGTCGGATCTTCGAAGCACGGTTCCTCGAAGCAATGAGCCCCCCCCTGTTGTCACTAACCAGCCTCCCATGGATACTCGGTACAATCCCACAGAGCCGTCTCCGGGATACATGCACGCACAACCTCGTACGCAGCCCCCGATGCAACCCGCACCCCCTGTGCATAGCCACCCTGCGGACGTGATGTCGTACCCTCCCATCCACGATCATCCTGTCCCACCGCATCAACCCGTGCGACCCTCAGAGTATCCCCCTCCACCGCCCCCCGGTCCTCCTGTCCCAGACCGGGGTGGATATATGCAACACGGCGGCTATCCTCCTAACCCAGATCCCCGTGAAGTTCACATGGCTGCGGGTCGCCCCATTGACCCCGGTTTCAATCCTCGCCGAATGAGCGCATACGGACCGGAGGACCAGGGTTACTCCCGATCATATTGGTCGCAGCCGCCGCCTCCCGGTCCGCCAGGCCCTCACCCGTCCGGCCCAGCGCCGTCTCACTACCAGCCGCAGCCTCATCCTCCCCCCCGCATTCCGTTTTCCCAGAACGCTAATGCCGAACCTCTCCCTCCGCTACGACCACCGAGAAGCCGAAATCAATCCGTCGAAGAAGGCATGATTGACCCCAACATGCGACAGGGGGTTCACAACAGCCTCGGGGCTCCTTATTATCCTCCAGCTCCCTCTCGACCATACCGAGGCTATGCAGGCCCCGAGCCGCATGCGCCGCCACCGCCCTTGCAACCTATCACGACGGATAGGATCCTTCCAAACCCGCAAACAGGCGGTCAGGGATATATGACATCCCCTAATTTGGGCTATGCCCATCAAGTTTTATCACCCACGTACGCAAACCCTCCATCGATGGCCCCAATGGCTCAAAGCCCACAGGAAACCCCTCCAGGTCTCCCCGGTTCAGCGCACCGCCACCGATCTACCCCTTCCGGAAGCTCTGATGCTGGGAACAAGTACAGGAAACTTCAGCCTGCACCGGTTCCCGCCCATCGTGCTTGGCCGAACAAGCCGGAGCTAAAGACGATTCCCTACGACCACAAGGAAACCGGCGCCGCGGCAGCCCTACCCAGCTCCGGCCCTACGCAAATTCGAGGCTGGAATGTTAATCAACATCGGAAGAAAGGCAAGGGGGACAGGCACGATAGAGATCCGGGAACAGACCGAGAAGATTCCCGCTAGGGCAAGGATACTTCTTCAGATGTCTCCAGTCAGCAGCCCTCCGAACGGGCAACTTTTCAAAAGATACGATTTGCAAAGCCGTTTCCTGGGACATCACCCTCAGCGCCCGTGGACGGGCCAGACAAGAGCATAAAGGACACCACCGAGACCATCACTGAGAAACCATCCTCGGAGGTTGAGGTAATTGGTTCGGCGCCTTCGGCGAGCAAGGCGAATGGGAAAAAGAGAAAGGCCTCGACGGCACCACAGCTACAAGGCGAGAATCCCATGAAGCGACGACTTCGACCTCGCAAGCCGGTTGAACCTGAAGTTGTCATAACAGACGTTCGACCCTCAACAAAACGACAGAAGACTTCGCGACCAAGCAAGAAAAAGAAGGCATCGACTCGCAAGCTGCTGCCAAACGAGGCAACAAAGAAAGATGCCGGGGGGCGATCAGCAACTACTGCGCAGGCCCCAATCGAGATTGAAGAGACCAAAAATATTCAGACCAAGATCGGCAACGATACGGTCACACCAATTGAAATCAGCACCACAGATGAGGAGGCGGAGCTATAACTTATGGCTTGATACACCGGCAAGGGGATATAACTCTCCACATTGTCGACACACCGGCGGGATTTAGTCTACTTTTCAGGCATCATCTATGCGCCGCCACGATACCCTTGTTCCCGGCGGCTCCCACCACTATTTGGAACGACATGGTCGTTCCTCCTTTCTTCTCATCGCATCCTCTGGCGTTTTAGGCGAGCATCAATTCCCTCTATTA
Organism: Calonectria leucothoes; assembly: GCA_002179835.1. Lineage (NCBI taxonomy): Eukaryota > Fungi > Ascomycota > Sordariomycetes > Hypocreales > Nectriaceae > Calonectria > Calonectria leucothoes. The sequence goes on from NAJI01000780.1 coordinate 29,051, forward strand.
TTGTTTTGACTTTTCCCCCTCCCTCTGGAACTGGTCATCAGCATACACGAATTTCTGTTACTGCTTTCTGAGTACCATACATCCACCGTTTACCTTTTTTTCGATCTCAAATAATCATCTCCCCCTCCCCGTTTTATTCTGCACTTTTCCTTCGCAGTCATTGTACAGCATTTGTGGGTTTACAGGAGCAACCGTCGCACCGACGCGTGCGCCCCTGAGCCCGTGTATGAAATAGTCGTCTTTTTTGATTTTTTGCCTTCTGCCCCTCCCCCCTTTTTTTTTTTGCAGTATTTTCTATTTCACCCCTCCTGCTCTCTGGTCTGGAAAGAAATGGGCATGGCACGCGGGGCGACGTGGAAAACGGTCGTTGCTGGACTTGGGCTGTGCAAAAGGGGACGGGCATGGAAAACGGTTCATACGAGTACGGCCTTTGGTTTGGAATGGAGGAGGCTATTTTTTTTTTGGAACAAAGATGGAAGGGGACAGACAACGCCTAGAGGTCTTTCGTGACTAGGAGAGGAATCAACAAAAAGTACTTATACATTTTCTGTTCAATCGTGAATTTGGAAAGCTTAACAAAAGAATTATTACCGGGTAAACTGTCGTCAACATGTCATGCTGTAGTGGAGAAATCCATTCGGTTGGTTGCAAAGGAAGCTATTTCTTTTCTCCAGATCTGCGCAATATCTTACAGAGGTATCATCTATCCATCCAGTATCGGCTTCTTGAGCTGTCTCATATGACACGATGCAAAACCCGAATCCCGCTCGCCACATCCGCTGCTTCATACACTGCCCCTACCGTCCCATTTGTCTTATGCTTTTTTCTTTTTAAACGACAAGCGGTAAGGGAACATTGCCCCATGCTCTCAAGTTTCTATCCTAGTTTCCTGCAGCTGTAGCTGCGTTTGAATTGCCCTCAGCTGGTGTCGGCTGCTCTACAGAAGCCGCAGGGGCCTGTTGAGAAACCAGGGAGACATCCTGAGCAGCACTCATCTGTGATGGATCGGCTACCTGAGGAATGGAGCCGTCTGGGAGGGGCATGATGCCCATCGGATTTCCACCTTGAGGGATACCACCGGGAATTAGCATGGGATGGTGGGGAAGGGCGCCCATATTGGATGGATCGGCTCCTATCCCCATGAGGGAGGCATCCATTGGGGGAGGGATCATCATTGGAGCACCGCCATTTGGTACCATGGAACTGTCGGCAGAACCACCAAGTGTGAACATGCTCGCCCCCAGGGAGCCCTCAGGATGAAGAGGGTACATGAGAGCCTCCATGGAGTTTCCATCAAAGACGACTAGGTTTTGAATGGGCTGCTGAGTCTGGCCCAAAACATTGATAACGTCTTGGGCGAGCTGACCGCCGAGGACGGCCGTGACAGGTGCAATCTCACTGCCCAGGTTTTGAAGGAAGCTGCGAAGGAATTCAGGGCGGAGAGTCTCACTGGGGAGACTGAGAGCTTTATGCTTTTGGGTGGCCATCTGAGTGAACATCTTAAGATCCTCGCGGGTGCTGGGGGCCCGGCCATTTTGTAGTTGCTTGAACTCCCAAAGGGCACGTAAACACGAGAGAGCTGGGGTGACGCTCTTCAACCGGCGGCGTGACTTGGTGTACTCTTCAGGAAGAACAGCAACATCACTGGCGAGATACCACGTCGAATATAGCTCACGTTTGGTGACAGACTCAATGGTCTTAGGACCCTCCTTGCGCGTCTTGACGTCGACAATGGAGCGCGTGCGCGTCTCTTGGCCTGGAACGGTAGGGACGTTGCTAGCATCGCGCTGGATGACATAGTCGTGCTCGATGAGATCGCTAAAGATGAAGCCATACAAGCCGTGAGACCCAGCGGCGTAGAATGACTTGCCCTGGAGACGAGTAGCAGTGTTGATGAGATTGAAGGCATCCGGGTCAAGATCAGTCGCAATGACGACATCAAAGGCAGAAAAGTAGCTGGGGCCCTTGGACTTGACTCCGTCGGCATCTACATGCACGCGCACGCGAGGGTTGAGTTTCTGAATAGCAGCGCTGGCAGCCTGGGCACGGTTTTGGCCGACAAGGTTCTCATCCTCGGAGAGGAAGAACTGAGCGCCCAGGTCAGCCTCTGTGATGGGAGAGCTGTCAAGGAGGGTGATGGAGCCAACACCAGCAAGAACGAGGTTCTTTGCGATCTCATTGGCGAGGGCCTTCATGGTGATGAGGAGGATGTTGGCGTTTTGAATCTTGGCCTGAGCGGCCATGCCCCAGAGACGAATCTGGCGATCATAAAGGGCGATTTCATCTGAATAGAATCGTTAGTTGAAGGACGAGTGGAAATCGTGGATCAACAAGATGGCTCACCAGCACTGATAGAGTTTGGCTGGGCGACAGGGGGGATGTGACCATTGCCCATCATCACGCTTTGCTGCATCATGAAGGCTGCTGGGTCAGCTATAGGCAAACCAGCAGCTGCAGCCATGGCAGGGTCCTGCATAAGAGGCAGCATGCCGGCCATGACCTCAGGATTGATCTGATTAACCAGCTGATCGGCGAACGGAGGAATACCGTTGGCGCCAGCACTGGGGTCGAGTGGAGGCATGACGATTGCGCTGGTAGGAATGGGAGCCGTGGAAGTAGCGGTAGCGCCATCAAGGATCTGGAGTTGAGGCTGCGCCTGAGGTTGCTGGGCCTCAGCTGGGGCTGACTGTTGAGGCTGCTGTTGAGCCTGGTCGCCGTTGGTTGGGTCCATCTCACACCAGGTGCTGTGGGTTGAAAGCAGATGGACTAGGCGGTCGGAATGCACAGAATAGAATGAGCGATGAGGTTAGGAGGTGGGCCAAGGACGCGAATGTGCCTTGTTTGCGTGATGTCAGCGCGAGGCTGAGGACGAGGCTACCACTGTTGTTGTGTTATTCAGGTGAGGCGAGGCGAGGACGCGAACTAGCAAAGGCAGGTCCAGCCGGCTTGGAGGGGTAAAAGACAGCGCGGGAGCGTGTAAAGCCTCATTTACGGGGAAGGGAATCCGCAGGGATGAATGAGGGCGCCGCTGAGGGGGCTGAAGGGGATGATTTCTGTGCCTGTGAGAGTCGGGATGGAATTTGATACATCGATTTCTCTGCACTGTAACACACAGGTAGGTAGGTACGGGTAGCGGTAGCGTGTTTGGCTGTTGGTGGTTGGCTGGCGAAATTTGGTACGTAGCGGGCCGGGGGACGAGGGACAGTGCGCCAGCGCCAGTGGCATGCGAGTGCGTCAAGCGCGCTACAGGGGATGGCAGCTGAGATAAAGTGGTACTTCGGTATGCCTGTGGCTGGTGCTGGTGCTGCAGGTCTCATGTTAACAAAAGTCTCGCATTGCATCAGCGAGGCGCTCCTCGTCTGCGCAGGACCCCGCGCTCCGATAATGAGACGGTTATGATGCGACAGCAGGCGAGGAAAAGCACTTTGCCCGCACCCCAAGACTTGCTCCCCGTCAGAAATCCCGTCTCCAGGTTCCGCTTGGGCAAAGGGCAAAGGGTGGTCCCACACCCGAGGAGACGGGGAATGCTATATTAAGCAATCAAGTGCGACAGGCCTTCGGGATAAGACAAAAGTGTGTATCGTGGTACTGCAGTGCCACTGCAGTGGCGCTGAGGAAGTCTTTGATTCCGATAACACACAGTGCGCCTCTATTTCCACTTCTTTGGATAAAATCCCTCTATTTCCTTCCTTCACCGGTTTCCTTTCATTTCGTCTTCGCTTGGTGGCGATGTGGATGAAGAGCGATATCCAATGCCACCCTTGGATGAGTGTCAGTTCGACACTTTGCAACAGGAGATCGCTGAAAAAAGACCATACATCTTCGCAAAGAGAAAAAAATCAGAGACCAAAAAAGCAAGCATATTTAGCTACAGATAATCTCTTAGGTTTTTAGGATTATTTTTTGCTTTGGATGCTACGGCTATTTTGATTGGGACATGTTATGTAGTGGCCACGACGAAAAGTACCTTTAGACTGCAATATTTTCCGTCCTAGTGTAGTCTGCGTAATGTATGGACTGTCTACCAAGACGCACGGCAGTGATCTTGTTTTTGTTGTAAAATGAGCCGCTAGAATTCTTCCAACAGGTACTGATGTCTTCCCCGCCCTCGCTGAAAAAAAAATGAGCTGCGAAATGAGTGGTTTTGTATGTGCATTTATTTTGCTTTTGGATCATGCAGTGCTGCGCAGTGACCGCCTCACACAGTACCCGTTAGGCCAGTCGACTATCAGTCACACGTCACTGCAAGGAAGAGAGACAATACAGTCCTAGTCCCGTACTGTACCGTACCTCATCCACTTGTGCCCAGGCTCCCCGTCCTTTTGGGAAAGCTGCCGGCATTAAGCAGCCATATTCCCCCACGGCATCGCGTCCCCGTCTCGCTGCTTCTCCCTCATTCCCGTGATCTGAATCTGCCTCCCACATTTCGCCGGCCCGAGCCATTTTCATCACCGCTGGTTTTCGGGTCCCCAGGTTGGGCAAGGCCAATCCCTCCTCAATCATATATTCTTGGCTGATCCTTTCTTGATTCTCCCTCTGCCCTCTTCCCCTGCCCCCTGGCTTGCCTGAGAAAGTCGTGGAGCCCGTCTCACCCTCCTCAAATCATCGTCCGTCTTCGCTGGCAGGGCCGCCTAAACTCTCTCTGGATGGTGAGCCCACCCACCCGCCTGTCCCGCCGCACTCGCACTTTCCGCTACGTTCCCAGGGCGTGGCCGTCGTTGACATGATGCCCTCCCCGCCTCAGCGCCATTACTCGTGACCTTTTGGTAGAGTTGACTGGCCTGGGCCTGGGCTATGTCTGAGGAGAGTGAGAGTGTAGGCACACAGCACACAAGCACAGACTCAGGCACAAGCACAAGTCAAGCAGCCAAGGCTGCCAGCCGAACTGCTCTGTTGCGACCAGAGATCGAGCCGTAACTCACATTTCTTCCACAGTCGAGCCGTCTGCGCTGCACCAACACCTCCTCGCACCCGTTTGCGCGCCGCCCGTCGTCCAACGCTCTTGATCAATCCCGCCAGCTCAACCCCGGATTTTGACTGTGGACCGAAAGACGAGGCGTCGGGACCGATTCACGTAGCAAAACTCCAGCCAGAGCATTCTTGTAGACTGAGCTTCTGTGTGCTACTAAGTCAAGAGACATCGCCACCGACAATTTGGGAACCGTTATCTACACTTTTTTTGCGCACCACCACCACCACTGCCACTACCGCTACCGCCCACCGTCCACCGCCCACCGCCGCAACCCACGCCGTATCCTTGTTCTTACCTCGATTCACAAACCCACCTCAACTTAGGCTTCCATCGTCCCCTCACCACACTCGCTCCTCGGGAGCACATCCACGATAATGTCCTACAGGTCGGGGTCCAACCCCCACCGTCGCCCGTCGCGAGACGTCGACGACTTTCCACCCCTCCCCAGGCTGCCCTCCCTGCGAGCCCTTGGGGCCCAGCGAGACCGAGACAACGCATCGCCGACTTCATCCATCCGACCCCAATCCAGGCTTGCGTCGGCCGCTTCTCGTCGCGCCGAGCGCATTCGCAACCTCGAGAATAGAGATCCTAGCTTGGACGACTTCTTCCGTCCGTCTGATGAGGGGTGGCCCACAGCTTCTCGCCGCGCCGACCGCATGCGGCCCACCATTCCACCCGACGCCTCCCGAGCCGCCGAATATGACGAGTTTGAGAGGCCCTACGACGACCCAAACTCTCATATCCGGCTTCTTGTTGATCTACAAAACCAAATGACTCCCGACTACGACCTTCCTATGCCTGGCTTCTCCCCGCCCCCACGACCCCAAGATCTCCCCGACTCCAGTCGACGACACAAACGCCGGAAGCTGGATTCGGATCGACTGGTGCCCAGCTTCAAGGGCTTCCGTTATGGAAAGTACGGTCAGGTCGAGCCTGGCCAGCTCCAGATGGAGATTGTTAGTTGCGACGGAGGCATGTTTTCCAACGAGTCCTCGTATGCCGCCGAGAACATCCTCAAGGACGACACTTCAGTCTACTGCACAAAGGGAAACCGATGCAACATAGTACTGCGACACCAGGGCGCAACCGTATTTACTCTCCAAGAGTTGGTCATCAAGGCGCCAGCATCCGTGAACTATTCTCATCCGTACGCCCCCCCCCCCGCTTTGCTGCTCCTCTGCAGCTCATTCATGCATATAACACCCACTGACAAACCTGAGAGCAGTGTTCGAGAGGGAATGGTTTTTGTTGCCATGAACCAGGATGATATACTTGATCGTACGGCTAGGTACCAGATTCAGTATGCCCCTCGGTCCAATGAAGAATCTGGAACTGCACATGGTTCGTCTCTTTTAACCCTACATCAATATGACGACGATGACCCGATGGCCATGCGCCCTCGAAGCTCCTTCCGTCCTGTGTTCCACCGCAGCAGGGACGACGATGAGCCTCGGAAGCCCCAGATGCCTCCTGAATTTGCTAGCGACCTACCCGATTTTCGCGTTACTATCGAGTGTAGTGAGGAGGAGGAAGACGATGATGCCGGCCCGCGATATCCTCGCCGTGCTCCCAACCACATTGGCTCATTGCCCTTTGAGACGCAAGACTCAGCCGATGAGGATGACGAGAGCGGCATCCCGTCGTTTGCTCCCGCCGACTACCACCACAATTCTCGCCACCCTCCCCACTGGCGTCTCTACAACAGCAACAATAATATAGCCGCCTCGACAGTGGGCCAGCCTTCAGGCTACACGCGCTTTATAAATCGACAGGTGGCAAGGGATCGCGACTACGAGCGTGACCGTGATCGTAACCGAGATCGTGATCATGACCGAGATCGTGACCGCGATCGAGAACGCTCGCTTCACGAGGCCAGGGAGGCGTATGACTCAGCTCACCAGGACGCGATTCGAGCCGTTGGGGGTGGTGAACTACTCACTCCGCATGCGCGCTTCTTCATCGAGAAGAAGAAGAGCAAGTGCACAATTCGCTTTGACCCTCCTGTATCTGGTCGCTTTATTCTCCTCAAAATGTGGAGTTCTCACCACGACCTTACAAGCAATATTGACATCCAGTCAATAATAGCCCGCGGCTTTGCGGGGCCTAGGTACTTCCCTTCGGTTGATCTGCGATAAGAATGCGTGTAGTCTGAACAATGTTTTGTGACTATCGGATGCAGTGTGGCAGATCGTCCCTTTGTTACGAGCGGAGGGGGTACGAAGAATTTGGTAGTTTGGCATTTGCAGTGTTTTCGAAAAGGGTTGGGAAAGCGGGCGGTGTTGATTTTTTTTTTTCCATCAGAAGACTTCTGATTTCATCTCTTGCGAGGGCGCATATCTTAAAATCGATGACATTGCAAGTCATCGTATGGCCGCATATAGAGGAGTTCGGGTGATGGATACGCAACCGGAACAATATTGGAATTTATCTATCAGTGTACTGCGACACTACAACAATGCATTATGAACTCAACCTTTATCAACCAAAACTGTGCATGCCAAGCTCTGCCAAACTGTCGAAATACTCCTACCTTTTGGAATGTGTCGATATTTGTTGCCGTCTTTTTTGAAACGACTGAAATAGAAGGTTCATTTCTTTTTTCACTATTCTGTGCGCGCCATTCTCCTTCCTCGTTTCAATATTGCTCCTTTCTTCTGCAGAACACTGCCCCTTCTTGAGCTGGGTGACAACATACGTCACAATTCCCTCAATGCATCGAACATGGAAGGTCCGCTTCTGGCTCTCTCTGTGAAATATAAACAGCCCGTCGCCATTGTTGAAGTTCCTGTCCCCAACATTGTAACATCTTGCAAAACTTGCCGTCTGTCCCATTGTTGTCATTATTCACACACCGCATTTTTTCAAGTCGCATAGTATTGGCTGGCCTTCAGATCCATCACTTCAGTCCGTTATTCACCCTTCTGCAAATATGCCGATCGCCAAGACCGTACGCAACTTTTGCCTGGGAGGAAGGGCATGGACTACGCTTCACTCACTCCTTATTGTTTTCACATTATCCAGTCTCTGCAGTTTCATGTTCGCTTGTATTTCACTGGCGAAATTACCTTCTGCCGAGAGCAATGGTACCAATGAAGAGAACGATCGGATTGCGGCTCACCTAGCTCTGGCGAAGTCACATTCTACTGAAGGCGACACCAACAAAGAGAAGGATCGGATTGAGGCCCAGTTAGCTCTGGTAAGTATTGCTTCTACCGTTCGCTACCATCAGTCACCATGCCTGCCTGTCTGATCCATGGACTACTTCAGTTGATTTTTGACTGTATAACTAATCTTGCCAGATATTTTTCCTGGTCACCTCTCTTCTTTCATCGGTTTCGGGGGTTGTTCTCATCATCCTCATCGGCGATCGCCCTGAAAGACATGACGCTCGATACGTAGCCCGGGTGATGTCGAGCATCACCATCTCCTTACTACTGGCTTTCTTCATGGCACAGTTAGAACATGGCATTTCAGGAGCTTTCACTGGGAGCAGGATCGAAAAAGCCACCGTGTATTTCCCTTACGCCAACTTGTAAGTCATATGATCAGTTTCCTTCGCGTGTGACGATGACAACCCTGACTTCCTTTAGATTCATTGCTTTTCTCATTCTTCTGCTAGCTCTCGTCCTGGATAACCGCACGGATTCCCACACGGATTCTCACACGGATTCCCACACGGATTCCCACACGGATTCCCACACGGATTCCCACACGGATTCTCGCACAGATTCTCGCGTGGATCCTCGCGTGGATCCAGCCCAACCAGGCGCGGGAGGAGAACTTCCCCAAATCACAGCGCCTCCCAACAATGCTCGTTCAAATTCACTCAACGTTACACAGGCAGGCATGGCCGCTTGATCCGAAGCTCATGAATAACTGATATACTCATGCATAACCGGCGATTGAGAGACTGTCTGGTCTCGTTTTACAGGGGTTTTTATCGGTATTGGCACGTGAACTCAAGGCTCATGGTAGGATGTTGGAAGGAGGCGGTTGCGGTCTGGACTAAGTATGCAGCTACTCTGATGAGTCAACGCATCTTCTCTTAGCACCCCGTTGTCTTTTTTAACCTCCGATAGTGAATGAGGAAAAATGTTATTAGGTACAGACATATTGAAGGTGGTGTGTGCGACATTTGGGCATGAGCATTCTGGCTTTGCTGCTGCTCTAGTCAGTCCTTGTGTTGTTTGTCAGTAATACTACACCACCGCCTCTCCCATCGTGGAAACCCTGAAACTCTTAAAATGGATTGACTTTTTTTTCTCTGTTCGGCGTTTACCGCTCTGGCAAAACCCGTGACCGGCTAAGGAAAACACCGAGGAGCAGATATCCGGAGAGAAGATATCTGGAAGGAAAATTCCCAGGCGAGAGAAAATTCCCAGGTGGGAAACCAACAACAGGCCGGCCCCTAATGAAGAGGGAGAATACAATGGTAGTGGACAATGGCTATCGCGGCTGTCATTCCAAAGGTCCTTGCAGCAGACAGTGACTGAGACAGCTGTTTCAATGAATATTGCGATATCTGTTGCAGTAATGATTCTCATGGCGGCCGCGGCAGCTCTTGGGATTTCGTGGCACAGGGGGAGAAGGCAGATTTGGATTTCCCAAGCTGAGGCTAGTTGGGTAGCCACTGGCCTAGTACTCAACAACACCTCGTTCGGGAGTAATCTGAAATAGACGATATGATTTCATGATTTTTAGAGTTTATCACGAGAAATTCAATCAAGGAATTATTTCTCTGGCAAAGTAAAGTCCTCTCATGCAAATGGTTGTTCCTTACACCCAGTTCCTTGAAGACAGCTACGCGGCAAAAATACCACGACTGATCTTCATGTGTAGTTGGTTGTGGGTGCCAGTTTTTCTGTTCGCTTGTCGTACTTTTTGAATGCTGACGTGTGAATGACCGGGAAAAAGGTGTGAAACAAAAGCAAAGCAAGAATCGAGTACATGCATGACGCACTCTGATCAAGCACACAGAGGCTGAAACCTACTTGAATAAATATTCGCCTTCCGTAGTTGTGGTTGACCAATTCGGAATTCGATGTGAAGATCATTGTGTTAGATGGGCGACAAGGTGCAGGGCCTCGGAACGTAGTGCCAAAAAGGAACTCGCGTTTCAAGTGGAGGATCAAACTCGCGCATTTAGACTTGCACCTCTGAGCTGGAGCTCGTCATGATAGCGCAATTGACCTTCGGGAGCGTGGTCCTGGAAATTTACTCTGTTGCTTTTGATGTTGAGAAGTTGTCATGACAGGGTGCGGCTTGGGAGCGTGATTGGCGGGGAGGGGAAATGTGGCTGACAGAAAACGCGACGAAGAAGGCGAGGAACCAAGTGGAGAAGGCGAAGGCGATGATGTGCTGATCGCGCACGGAATCTACGTTGGCATAAGGGTAGCTGGCTATAGCATTGCTGCTACTGCGTAGGTTTGTCGGCGTCCAGGGTCGACGCACTGGTTGCGCAGGGTTGTGAGTCGTCTGCCGTGTTTTATGTCTGGCTATGCGTTCCTGATCAATGGCGGCGCAGCGAGGCACGAAACAGGTCCCGCGAGCCCTCGCAGGACTCGGGGCGCGGGCGCTCTGCGACCCCTACGAACCGCCGCCAGCTCCACCACAAAGGCCGCTGGCACCCACTGTAAGTGTGGCCTCAGGAACCCCTGCGCCGGGAAAGAGCGCAGCTAATTACTGTACGACCTTGGCTGAGGGTCCCCTGGTTTCGCCGCGAGTCTAACTGCGCTGGGCTCGTGGAGCTTTTACCCGTTGAGGTGCACAGAGCCAGCAAACACACCTCGGACCAGACAGGGTCCCCTTCTCCCCTCCCACCTCTATTTGTGCTGCAGCGGCCCGTGTGCTTCAGGGCCTCTGCAGCAGCTCCCCCATGCATTATCCTTGCAGCGTTTCGACGTTTGAGCCTTGTCTGGAAAAAGTCACGAGTCTAAGGAAATGATGCTCTGGAAGTTTAACAGAGCTGATCACATTCCTCGCGTGCGCAAAAGAAAAGACGGGGAGGAGCAGCAGGTTGGACGATTGGCAGTGGAATATTTGACATCGGCAACGGGGGGGCGAGACGAGACATGTGCGAAGCTCCGAGTGCGGGCCGCTATGGTGCGCGTGGGGAATTGCATTCCTTGACCCAGAACATGACATAAACGAGTGAGGAGGCGATATGCTTTCTCCGTGCCAAAGGCTGGCGCGGTGCCTAGTGCCCACGACGGCCGCCGCATCAGAGCCCGGACAGGACGACCGAGGACAGTCGAAACGAAACATCGGGCTGCGGTGAATCGAAACAAGTGTGCCCAACTGGGCCAATCGACAATCATGTGGCACTTGGACACTCGACGGCAATTAGCTTGGTCCTGTTGTTAGGCGACTGGACTCGAATGCTCGGCAACCTACAACTACTACTAGGCGCTTAGCAGGCAGCTGGCCACTGCTAGCCGGCACTCTGGCCTGTATTGGCGAGCACACAGCTGGGGGCTTTGGGAGTAGCCTGTAGCGAGCGAGCATGGCATCGAGGAAATGGCATGGCATCGCATCGTCGGCATGGCGCTACTCTTGTTCCGCGAGGTTTAAACCATTGACGGCGCCGCGGGCGCATGGGCACCCTGTCGCCACCACCACTACCACCATGACAATGGCTTGCCCGTTTAGCTGAATTCGGAACCAGCAGCCAACCAACCCACCCCCTCACTCTTTTCGAGACATGGGCCCTTCAACAAACCAAAACACCACTTCCGCAGGTCCCCGCCCAACCGCACTCGGCCACGCCTGTACTGTCCTGTACGTCCGACTGTCTGTCTTGTCTGGTGCGGCTTGGGTGCCTCTCCAGCGCACGCAGAAGCACTGCACCACAGCCACATCCGCCGCCGCCTCGAGCTGCGCTGGATCCTGGATCTGCACGCAGCCTGTTGCAACCGAGTCGCGAAAGAGACTCAACGTGCCAGCCCCCGTCGCTATCTGTACTGCAACATCGCCTGTTGCTCTTATTTCCTCGTGACGCTGGGCCCTTACCCTCCTCCTCAGCTTTCTCTTTTTCTTCCCACGTTTCCCCTTCTTTTTTATCTGGTCTTTCTGGACGCAACTCTTCCTTGGGACTCCCCTCCTCCTCGCCCTTCCTCTCATCTCGGGGCGTATAGTCAGTCGCACAGCATCCTCTAGGCTTCCTTGACGCACGCCCCCCCCCCCCTGGCCGTCTGTCATTTCCGCCGTCCTGGATAACCCATAATCGTCATCCCCAAACGGTCTCCACCTTGTCCAGAAACATTAGTCCATCATGCTAGACTCCCATCACTCCCCCGGCCAGGGGCTTGATGAACTCCAGTTACGTCTTGACTGCCGCTCTCGCCCGGTTGCTGCTTCTCAATCTGTAACCGAATCCGTTACCCCCGGACACATTTGGCCTGCTTCACCTACCCTTAGCCTGGGCGAGACAGAAACACCTCCTCTTTCCTCCTCAAGTTCATCTTCCAGCCTCTACACTCTGAGCCCCACCAACAACAACACTCACCAAAGCTCAGTGTTCCCTGCGTCTATATCTCCCCGGATCGCTCAATCGCCTCCAACCTCGCCTCGCCCACAGAGCTTTCATGCCGAATCAGGTTCACCAAAAATCCGCTCCCCATTGCGCAACTCCATCTCGCTCTCCGACGGCCCCGAAGGCCTCCAGATCCCTTCCTCGGCACTGGTGACGCCTGCTCGCCCCCGAGTTGGCCACACGCGTTTCCGTTCAGTCGACATGGCTTTAACGGGCGACAAGAGGACGCGCGGCTTCAGGGCTTCGGAGCCGGCTGCCATTACTCCTTCACCTATATCGGCTCCAGGCACAGACAACGGGCCTCTCACTCGCTGGTTCTCAAGAACAAACACAGGATCTGAATCGTCAATGACGGGCTCCAACACATGGACTCCTCCTGCTAGGTCGCGCAGCGCGTCCACGACACCGAAGATTGCCTCATCGGCATCGAGCTCCCGCTTTGCCTTCCTCACCTCGTCGACCTCAAAGGATATGCTTAGCTCCTCAGTTCCTCTCCCCGAAGATGACGAACTCGCAAACCTAGATATTGAGGCCAATCTATTCCCCAACGGACCACCAGATGGAACAGCATTTTCGCCAGCCGCCTTCAAGAACTTGCAAATGAATGCTACTGGCCTGGTGACCAAAATCCAAGCCGCCTACCAACAACGAACAGCCCAATATCTGGAATTAAAAGCCGAGCGCGAAGCTCAAGAGGAAGAGAGGGATGAGATGGAAACGCGTGTGCACCATCTGAAGATGCAGCTTGAGGACATGGCCCGCAAGGCCTCGGAGCGGGAAGAAGTGATGGCCTCTTTATTACAAGAGCTGGCTCTGGAAAAGAGGTCACGGGCGGAGGAGCAATCTTCGCGAGAAAAGAGCGTCGCTCCTTCTGGGGCCTCGATGCTATCCGAGGATCTGGGCGTTGATGAGGATCGCCTAAAGCGCAACTGGCGCAAGAGTAGCGCGACCTCAAAATCTGACCTTAGCCTGGATACCGATGAGGAAAGTACAGATGAGGCGAGCATCTTTTCCAGGTCTCGCAGCCCAACCATCAACACGAGCATGTCGGAAGTTAGCCCCATCCCAACTCCCACACCTCTACAGAAGCCAACCATATCAGAACCACCACGGGCTACACGGACCAACAACTCTCAAATCTCAACGCTACAAAAACTTTGGAAGGGATATACCGAGTCATCCAAGGACGATGATTCATCCACAGGAACCAACATGTGTAACAACTGCCAGGGCCAGAATGCCAGCGTGGCCTGGGATACAGTCTCTCTCCTGAAGGACGAGAACAAAGGACTAAAAGTACGGGTGGAGGAGCTAGAGTCGGTTGTTGAAAGTGCTCTAGATGCCGTCAACGGCATTGCTCTATGAGGCGTCATCATGACCATTCCGATGGATCCTCGTTTTATTTTGTTTTATTTGGTGTTTGGATGGAAGGCATATATACAAATTGGCGTCTTGGGCACTTTGATACCATTCTCTTGATGAGGGAGCCTAGGCTATATGCTTCTTGATAGCGCATTAGCGAGGGCTCCCAGATTAGCAACCCAGGCATTTCCTGGATGCCAAAAAACTACTTCAATACCCTGATATTGTCTTGTACCGTGAAACTTGGTCTGACGTTGTTTCGAGTACTGATTGCTTCTTGGCTTGATTCGCCCATGGAACGTATTGAATATCTGACTGAATGCGGCTTACACATGTGAGCAAGTCGCGTTGATGTCATTATTGGATTTTGTGATTGGCCCAGAATGCAATATTGTCTATTGCGGAATGCAAAAGTCTAGTGATCCATCGTCTCATGTACCACTGATTGTGCTGCGGTTCTCTCCTTCAGCTCACTCATTCTCCTGGGCCTGATTCAAACGTCTTTTATTGACTGATTCCACAGCCCGAGATTTTAAAAAAAAAAGAAATTGCCCTGCCGTCGGGCAAGTTATATGTACACACTACGCACACGCTCTATCCCTCGTATCATCTTTTCCCTCGCCCCGGGAGGGCGCCGTCTCATCCGCGTCACGCACACCAAAGCCGCTCTGCTCGACTCTAGTGGTGAGCCTCACCGTGGTGGGCGTCGCCGTGGTGATGGTCGTCCTCGAGGAAGAAATGCTCGTAAAGGCAGTAGCCAGCAAAGGCGACGGAGGCGATGCCGAGACCAGGGAAGGAGGTCTTGAAGCGGTTCCATCGGGAGAAGGTGCCAGTGTATCGCCAGGCCTCACTGCGGGGCACAAAGGTCAGCAGCATGTCAAGACGGCAGCGGGAGGGAACGGGGATGAGGAGGGAGAAACGCACTTTCGCTCCCAGGGATCGTATCGGGGCGTGCCGGTGGCCTGCTGGAAGGCCCGCATGCTGAAGCCCGTAAGGTTGGGCTTGGGCCCGTGGGCGGCGGCTCGCACTCTGTTGTCGTGGCGGTTAGCGCTGGGAGCTCAATTGAGAGGCATTGAGCCCTCCCCGACAGGCAGGGACAATGGCTGGGCGAACGTACAGGGTGGGAAGCATTGTGAAGGGATTCGCGGGCTGGTGGTTGAGTGTGACGAGCAGCAGACTGACAAGACAGAGAGAATGGGCGAATGGAGAGCGAGGCAATTGAATCGGCCCCGTCCTGACTAAGGTTGATAGCGAGGTACGTACCGTTGGTCCTCTGGCTGCCCAGAGCTGTTTGGTCTGAGCCAGAGCGGAATAAGGGTATTTCCGGAGTTCCGAATAAGCCCTCCAAAATAGACAGCGATATCAAAATGTCAAGCAAAAATGAAATATATACAGAGAGGAAAAAAATAAATAAAGAAACATTGCCCAAGGCGATTTAATTAGAACGTGAAATTTTATAAAAATGAAAAATATTTTACGTTTCATCTCGTCTTTCTAATACATGGCTTGATTCGCCATCTTTGGAGGCTGTCATGGGGTAAAACTCATCATGCCCTGGGCTATCGTGCTCCCCCAATGCACGTGCACGGGCCATGGCGCTCTCTGCACACTACGTCTATCCCAAAGAGGGCCAGTCACTTGGACTCCTCTCTGGCAGAAAGCATACGGTATCAATCCACATCGCCTTTTGCATCTCGCATCCACATCGCCCAAAGCCTCTCTCCACAAGCAACCTGGGAGCCACGACAACCGCATTTCGACCCTCATCCCACGTGCCTGTCTGCGCTTGCCGCCCAACGACCCCCCGGTTTCCCCGCGCCCCGCGTGTATTTCTACCCTACCGTCCCTGCATCGTCTGCATCCTCCCTTTCGACTGGAATCCTAGCTCACGCCGACACCGCACCCGCGCCGAACCCGCTCTCCCGGCTGGCCCTCAACGACCTCGCGGGACATCCCGCCCACCTACGCTTTTATCTCAATGGGCAGCCGTCGCGGCCGTCGACACAGCATACCTACCTCTTGTCCCTCCCGATCGTCGCGTTAGGAACCAGGTACCAGACCGCCAGCTCTCAATCACCCAGATCTCCGTGCTATCCTCGCCAGCCATAGAGCCTGGGATCAAGTGTTGGGTCCCCTGCTCGAAGCCGAACCTGAATATCCTCTTGAACCTGCCAGGACTTCTCACGACAAACTTTCCATGCCGCCACAACTCCGCGCCTTCGGCGGGGGGCCTGTCGCCGCCGCGCCCTACCACCAGCCTGGAGGCTTCCCTTCCCATGGACAACCCCAAGGCGGCCACTTGGGCGCCAACCAGTACCTCAATGCGAATGCGCAAATCAGCCCCTTCTCTACCGCCAACAACAACGCCTTCAGCGCTGCCGGCCTCAATGGCGGCGCGGGAGGTTTCGCCGATTCTGGCTTCGGAAGTCAAAGCGCTCGTATGGGATTTGCGCATGGCCCCGGTGCCGGCCTACAACAGCCTCAGCATGGCGGCCAAGTACAGCACAACGTGCTGATGGACCACCCCACGATGAGGCCGCATCCTAATAAGGGAAGGATACGAGAAGTATGGAAGCACAACCTGCACGAGGAAATGGCCGTTCTCAGAGATCTGGTAGACAAGTACCCGTATATTGCCATGGTAAGGGAGACATGGGCACCGAACCACCGCCCACAGTTCCGCTAATAACATCGTCACAAAAAGGATACCGAATTCCCTGGCGTGGTCTCTAGACCGATGGGTGGCTTCCGAGGAAAAAGCGACTATCACTACCAATGCCTCCGAACAAACGTCGACATGCTCAAGGTGATCCAGATCGGCCTGACACTTTTCAACGAGGACGGCGAGACACCCCCAGCGCGACCTGCTGCGAACGACCCCGACCTGGGCATGGCTGCGCGGAGAACAGCCAACCAGGGCCCATTCCCTTGCTCCTGGCAGTTCAACTTCAAGTTTGCCCTGAAGGACGACATGTACAGCGAAAAGTCGATCGAGTCCCTACAGCAGGCTGGCATTGACTTCAACCTACTCGAGCGCGACGGCATTGACCCCCACGAATTTGCCTCTCTCCTTATTCCCTCCGGCCTCGTGTGTTTCGACAACGTCCGATGGATCTCCTTCCACGGTGGCTACGACTTTGGTTATCTAACTAAGCTTCTCATCTGCATGCCCCTCCCTAATGACGAGGTTGACTTCGACCACAAGATGAAACTCTACTTCCCTACTACATACGATGTCAAGCACCTGATGAAATTCGCCATCAAGCTCCACAACTCCGGCCTCCTCACCCCTAGCGATCCCAATAGCGCTGAGATTCTACAAAAGTTTGAGCACAAGTCGGGACTTGAGAATATTGCAGAGACGCTCAAGATCAAGCGAGTTGGCTCTGCCCACCAGGCTGGTTCCGATTCCCTGCTCACTGGCAAGGTCTTCTTTCAGATGCGGGACAAGATATTCAATGGCGATATCCCTGACGAGCATGTGGGCAAGGTTTGGGGTCTTGGCATCCCTGACGTCAGTGTCCTGTCCATGATGAACCAGGGCGATGGCCCCAATGGCCAGAACGGCGGCACCCCGAGCACTCCCAACACTACCAATGCTGGCCTCGCCACGACGCCCGCTGCCCACAGCCAAGGCGCCAACGGCATCACCAACACGGGACCTATGACGCCTGGAGGCGGCGGCGGCGTATTTGGCAGCTTTGCATTTGGCGGAAACCGGTAATCTAATATCGAGCTATGCCCTGGACGCCAAATAATACCCTTCCCCTAATCACTCGGATGCTGAAACTAAAGTTTCAAACGAATGCTTTGAATTCTTCCATTCTACTTGGTCCTCTCTAAACTACCTCTCCGACAAATAACCTCCCCAAAAAACAAAAACAAACCCCATCCTCGAACCCGACCTCGACATATGAAATATCTTCCTACTTTTGGACCCGACTCAATAGATGGAAGATGAAACATTCGACCCCAACGGCTTCTCAGTCTCTTATTGTCATGACATGGAAACGGGAAAATGCCCAGTATATGAAATCAAAGGGAAGGGGGAGGAAACCAACCCTCTTTGGCGACCCCTCCGGAGCAAGTTTTCTTGTCCATCTGTATCGTATTCTCTGTTTTTTTTTATCACGCGTTCGCTCATCATGGTTCCTATCGTCTCTTTTATTTTGTGTTTCACGCATTGGGAAGGAAAGGCACGGTCAACGCAAAGGGGCTGCAGAAGGGAACCAACAGGTGGTGTTGGTGCCACTGTGTATTGTATCGTTTATAGCACATTGGGACTTTGCAAGGTCAATTTCTTACGGGCGGTGTTTGCAGATGCAGCCTGCAATCGCCAACGCCGTGTGTGACTGTTCAGTGACGACGTCTGGTCAAACTTGGTGCATGATGTCGTGTGTCAACATGAAGTGGAAGAAAAAAAAGGATATTTATAAATCGGATGGCACCGCATTTGACCAGCAAGGCTATTGTGACATGAAGATATCCTGGGGTGTCATCCCTCTTGACGCCGTCAACCTTGTTCTCGTAAAACGCCCAGTCCCAATGATGATAATAATACTAGGGGTGTAGGAGGTGGGCCAAATTCGGTCGTCCAGCCCAACCTAACCTATTTCCACAACATGCTTCCGCCCTTCAATATTACAGGAATGTATAACCAAAATAGCCAGCTTAGGTGATGTAGACCTTTTTGAGAGAGTCGGCTGGAAAGACCTCGCCGGTTCGCAAGTCCTTGATTTGGTCTGGAGACAGCCCGCTCTTTTTAGCCTGTGCCTCCAAACTGTCCTTGCCGTAGACGCAGCCGTTGGGGAGCAACCGCAAGTCGTGCTCAACATGACTCTTTGTATGATGTGCATAAGGGACATTGCGAGCGAGCTCGTTCAGCTCGGTCGAGCAGATGGGACAGACGCCGTGGTTAAGAGTCGAAGGGGCGGTAATGGGCGACTCAAAGGAATTGGATGACTGTTCGGCAGAAGTGGAATGGGCGTGACATGCAGGGGTTTTGAGGGCGGAAAGGCCCGATGAAAGGGCAACATGAAGGAGTGGCACAGCAGGCAGGGCGAGGAGGTTGTTGTGAGTTGTTGTGAACAGGTTGGCCAAGTCTGACCAGCGAGAGGGTTTGTACAAGTCAGCATAGGCTGAAGCTGGTGAGTTTGGTGGGAAAGCAAGGAGACCGCATGCTTGTTCAACTTCGCGAGGAAAAGTAGCACTGTAAGGGATGAGATGCTTTTTGGCATGGGCGATGGCCTCTGTGAGTTTGGTTGAGGATTGGGTGCGAACCAGCTCGATATATTGCTGGAAGCGGAGCATGAACTCAAGTTTGCTCTAGAGGTGGGGGATTAGCGAACGAAAATAGAGGGGAAGGAGCAAAATCATACCTCCATCTTTCGTAATTCTTTCTTGTTGTCCGTACACCAAGCCAAAGCCTCGGTAACACTGCCTTTGCGAAGGGCATCGCGGATTCGACTCATAGCGACAAATGTGTCTACGTCGACCAAGTTTTCCATTCCCCGCTGCTGTGATAACTCTTTTGCGCTTTCATTGTACCCGTGACGCAGCAGATAATCTGCCAGTAGGCGATCCAACCTCTTCCGGCTCCAGGCCTCGTATTTTACGTCCTCGACAGTGGACATGGCGTAGAGCTCATCGAGATGGGCGACGCGGGCGGCAGTCTGGGTATGAAGGCGTGACTCCTCTTCTGCGCAGGCTCCAAGCTTGCGCTTTACGCCTCGCATACGAGCAATCATCGCATCAAGGTTTCGGAGGACATCCTGCTGAGAGGCACGTCCAGAGACGGCAGCGGTCGCAGAGTCTTTGAGGAGGGTTTTGAGGGCCGTCGTGTCCTTTTCGATGGTGAAGTGGGCAGAGCGAAAGTTTTTGCGAAGAAGTTCGGAAGGTAGTCGGAGGAGAGGTTGATCCTAGTAACGGAGGGTCAAGTCAGGCGCTGGATACGGTACATCGTGGGCATCATGACATGGGGGGCAATCTGTCAGGGATCAGGCGTACAAGCAACAGATGATCGCTTTGCTTAATGGTCGAGTACTCGTGGTCCGCCATTTTGACGGAGCCTCGTCGGGAGGAGGCTGCGGAGGGCGTGTTTGTGGGTGGAGCGCCGAGAGAGCGTACGTGTGGTGGTGGTGGCAGTGGCGGTGGTGGGTTGAGGATGGGAATTGGGCGACGTCAACGCATGGATCACTTGACGTTATCGTGAACTACCTATCGGATAACGGGGTCGGTACGTACCGCCTGCATGCTTGATCGGATTAATTTGGGTCACGATAAATGTCACGAGCATGGGCTTGCATCAACCAACGCCACTCCTGACATGTTCCCGGAGATAGATCTACTAGTATCCAGCGAACTCAGTCCGTAGAACGCACTTAGCGAACGTATTAACTTAAGCGCCCATTTTCTTATCCTGCGAGTTGGTGGCTGTTCTTATCTGAGGTAATGACTGGGGTCTATGTCGGCATGCACGCTTGGCTTGCTGACGGCCCCCACACCTATTGAAAATGTTGGTTTGCATGTATGTGTCGCATCACTCAAATCGGCGGTTGGAACATGGGTCATGTTCACGTCGTGAAATTAAAATACCCATTTTCCACTTCATTTAATTCTGCCTTGAGAGGTTTGTTGGTTGCATTGCTGAGACAACCTTGGGTGCTGAAATTCGGCGGCCTAGACCCATCCATGTCCCCCCGACTTGGAGGTGAGTGTGAGTGTGAAGAGTGAGTGTGATGGAGCGTGCAGTGTGTCGCGCACTTTGAGCTGAAGATCATTTCTTCCCGATTAGTGCTAGTGCGATTTATTGTATGGCTGTCTGATTCACATTCCTGCGAAGCTACTTGGGCCCCTCCTCAGGACCTCAGGACTAGACAGCCTCGCGCCAGGGTCAGAACTTGGATGAGGGGCGCAGCCTGTTTCACATCGCGGGCGTCAAGTGATATCGCAGCCAGGATCAGGTGATTGCAAAGCTCGGGTGAGTGTGCTAGGGACTTAGCTAATGGATTTGGTGTGGTGGTATCACGCTGAAAGACATGTGCAAGTGCTATCTCTCGGCCGGGGTTACTGAGGGCGAGCTGAGCCAGGCAGGCTGACATCGTGTTACAAGGTAGTATGCAACAGCCCGCGGATGTAGTACCTCCTAGTACATGGTGGTACCCGTGACGCCGCCCTCCCGCACGTTTTGTAGTTGGTCATCTTGGCGTAGCCTGCCGGACATGGATAAGTGCCTGCCTAGGCGGAGCAAGAAGAAGGGTGTTTGCGCCTCTCTTGAGCTTGCAGCTCTATTCATGCGCACCCAAGCAAACAGTTGCATAAGCTGTTGATGCAAGTCTATAGCCGACGGATCAGATACGTCGGACTAAACAGATAGACGCACGCACCTCTTCCAGGTGGCAAGACATTAGGACTAGCAACAGCAGGGCCGTGTACATAAGCGGTACTCTGTATGTAGCCGTATAATCACATTGCGTGGTTAGCCGCCGCAAGATGCCCTCCTACTCCGTAAATGCTGCAGCCTTCCTTGGTCCTAGACCCTCCCCTCCTCCATCCTCCCGCCCTCCATGTGACCTCCCGCCTTTTTTGCGCCTCCCCGGCCACGCAGGTGGTATGGGCCCGCTCCTGATTGGGCCGCGGCAGATTGCGGCCTCATAGCCTCAGGCCTGCTTTTGACAAAAACACGTGACCCCACCGCGTGACCCGACTCGCTCCCCAGCGTTCCCGCGAACCAGCTCGTCCTCTGTCGACTCTCCCCAGGGAAAGAGCCAAAGGTTCTCTCACGCAACCACCACCCCTGATAACATAAAGACCCTCCTCTTCCGTCGCGCCTCGTCCTCTGACGCGTGAAATTTTATTTCTTTTTTTACAGCCTTTTTTTGTCCGGTTTGGTGACGCGATCCCAAGCTCCGTCACTTATTCCCACCTGCACTCGCGCGATATCACGAGGTTGATCACGCCAAACACGTGAGACGATAAACTCGTGATCTGGAGGCCCCGGACCCGGCCGCAAAGCACATGATCTGGGAGGTATGTCGGTTCAATATGCACATCATTGTCGTCTTCGTTGTCGTCGTTTTCTTCGCAATTGCCCACGATCGCTCTCTCGCACAGCTGTTTGTCGTCTTCTGTCAAGTGACGCCGACGGCAAAAACTCTGTCCTTTGCGAACCCCTTTCAGTCAATGCCTGCTGCCTTGCGTAGCCGCTCTAGTTGCCTCACCATCCCAACCCAGTCGCGATGCATCGCCTCGGAGCTGAGCAGCCTCACTCACAGCCCGATGCGCGCTTCTCATCCCAGCTCAAGTGACTGATTCACACACACCAAAAACCCTGCCAGCTCTTGTTCGGCGGGGTCCGCTGTCTCTTCGCCGTGATGTTTACTGTGACGATTTGGGCTTCCAAAATGAAGTGCAATAGCTTCTGCTTACACCACACCCCGCTTTTCTTCACTTGCCTACAACTCACCATCTCTCCTCACGATCGGATTCTGGTCAAGGCTGCATTGAAGCAAGTGCTCGCTAGGCCTGGCTATCGCTGCATGGGTCGCCATTTTCGGTCTGCCAGTTCGACTGGATGGTTTGAGACGCCCGCCAGTTGTTTAAATGGCGCTGTCTGTATATGCAAACACAACCCATGTTGTTTTACCCGCCGCCCAAGCTTGCCAGCACAGGAATATCCAAGCACTCTGTTCTCAGAAGCCCAGTTCTAACTCCCCTCCCCTCCTCTCAGATCTGGCACCGACTGTCTACGTCTCTCATCCGTGGCCTCGACGTCGTTACGCCCTGTGTTCGGCTGTGAATTCTCCAACACAAGCCTTTACGGCCATCTGATCCAAACGTCCCTCTTCGAAACTTGTTCTGTTGGCTTTTAGCCATTATCGCCTCTTGACGTTTGAACCATGGCTGAGGCAATTATGACCGAGCAGCCCGATCTCTCGAGCTTGACCGGTTCTCCAGGTCAGAAGCGCAAGCGAGAATCCCACAGCCCCGGCCTGTCCCGGACCAAGCGCCCTGCGCCAGCCGCACACATGACCGACACCTCTTTCATGGACAGCGCCATCGATGGCCAAACGGCCAGCGGTGTCAGCGTCGCCGATTTCAATGCTCTTCAACAAGCTGCCCAGGCTGAGCACCCCGAAGGCCCGGATCCTGCCAGTGCTACCAGCACCGCACAGGCCGCCCTCGGCATGTATCCCACTCTTCATGTCCCAGCGTCGACCGAAGAGCAATTCGCCGCCCAAGCTAACCCAGAACCCGATCACACTCACGACACCACATTCAACCCTGATGTTCCCCCTCCTCCGGAGTCTATCCTGGACCCCCCTCAAGTCGCTCCCCAACAGCACCAGCCTACACCTCCCAACGGTGTCCAGCAGCACGTGGCCACTCGCTATGCGACCGCCAATCCAAACCCAAAGCCTACTGTGGGCTCGGAAGAGTGGCACAAGATGAGGAAAGATAATCACAAAGAAGGTGCGTTGGTGTTCTAGTTTCCTGCATCTATCCCCCAGTCTCATTGTAGCTGACAAGATCGCAGTTGAACGCCGCCGTCGTGAGACCATCAACGAGGGCATCAATGAGCTTGCCAAGATTGTTCCCGGCTGTGAAAAAAACAAGGGATCTATTTTACAGCGCGCCGTGAGCTTCATTTCTCAACTTAAAGAAAATGAACAGCAAAACATCGAAAAATGGACACTTGAGAAGCTGCTTACGGAGCAGGCTATTACCGAGCTGAGTGCTTCTAACGACAAGCTGAAGCAGGAGTGCGAAAGGCTTTACCGAGAGCTAGAGACTTGGAAGCGAGTAGCGCAGAATGCGGGCCTCGAGCCCCCTCAGCCCAAGGAGGAGAACGCCGCTCCCGCCTCAAGCTAGGAACTGATGCCCGAGTTGGCTTCATTCCCTCCAGCAGCGGCACCCCAGTCATTTTGAGTTATACCCCTGTTAATTTGGCCGCCGATTCCCACGTGGAATTGCGGAATTGCCTTGCGTGTTTCAGCTACGGCGTTGTCTGTAATCCCATCCTTTACCACTTCTACCATTCGGTGGAGCTTCGTGTTCCAGAGCTTGTAAGAAGGGCGAATCATCTGAAGGCTCCCAGAGACGACGCTATCTCCAATGTCAGGTTGATTTGTCTTTCGCTGCAGGGACATGGTGCGATGGATTTTGGTTTTTTTCTTCTTTTTTTTTATCTTTTTCCAGCTTGAGTAGGTTTAGTAGCTCGGCGTTGGTGGATGGACCTGTACCCAACATGACGGATAGCATTGGTCATGGGTGCATAATGATAGGCTAGGATTTAAACGAGCTTTCAGCAGGATATCTATCTGTTCGCTCCCTCGCGCCATGTGATGTACAAGTCCACATTCCTACAACTTGATCATTTATGTGATTCCTTTTCTTTGAGGATTGTCCGTGGCGGACGGCCATTACGCGCACTCGTGGCGCGGCTCAAGAACGTTCACGTAGTCCTTGTTGAAACAATGCACAATGGTATCGGCGTTCGTCGTCTCACAGCTCACAGGCGACTTTTATTTCTGTCATGATATCTCGCATGCAATTGCTCACAATCGGGACCTAAGAACCCCGTCTGTCTGTCTTTCTGTCTGTCCTATGTTTGTTTGTCTGTTTCAAATATCGTTACGTCTTTTTTTTTTGGGTCCCGTTGGCCTTGTTGTTGTTTTTTTGTACCAGAACCCCCGAAACTCTTTCGATTTGCCTGCGCGCCCCCGCCCCTTCACCGCACCTCACGGGACAAACTTCCCAGCCGTGTTTCCAATCCCATCTTCGTTACTTCATGCCCCTTTTGCCCTCGTATCCAAACCAACTCCTAACTCATCACTGTCGCCTTTTTGCATCAACCTTCCCAACCATTCGGCATCATAAAGAGTAAATGAAAAAGAAAAATCAATAAAAATTCCCACTTAGAGAATGACAAAAAGTCGCGCGAGGGGGGTGGGGAAGCTATGCAGGACTCGATTGATGCATTGCTTAGCAGAAGCGAGCGTCGCGAGAGGCGAAAATGAGCCTTTCCCGAGCCCTGCTCGAGATCCCCATTAAACAAATTCAAAAATGCAAAATCGTCCAAAACAAGTCAACAATATTGCCACCAGCTTGGAGGGCAAAGAAGTGCTTCAATCCGACAACTGGCACGGAGGTGGTGATGGTGCCAAGTTGGCAAAGAGACCCTGCTCCGCCCAGCTGGTCGCATAAACTCCTCTGGAATGCTCGTTTTGCGAAAACATGACCGCCATTAGTCATTGCCATGTATGCGGTCTGGTATCATGTCGCTCGTCCAAAATGCAGGACGTAAAGACAGTTAGCCGCCCACCGCTGCCAAAACAGCAGAAACAAATTACCACCCAGGGGCAAGTTGCCCACCAATTGAAATAAAAAATGAATCCGACAAGGCCCGTCGGGAAATTCCACGCCAGTTCATAATTTGCTCGATTGCCAGATAACCTTGACATTCGAAATTTGGTCGTAAGCCGCGCCCAGGCTCCATCATCAGTGCCGCCCGTACAATATGAAACATCCACTTGAGCGCCATCCACCTAGCGAAATTCGAATCGAGCCGCCAGTCTTGTTGAAAATTCACTCGTTGAGAAATTGAATAAAACGAAACGCAGTCCACCGGTTAAGAAATCATGTAGGGCTCCGGCGCTGTGGCTAGCAGCGCCCAAGAGCATATCGACGAAAGTGAAAACGTTGTCGTCACGGTTTCTGTCTGAAAGGGAAGCAAAGGGGACCTGTACTGTGTAAACCAGGCCGGTCATCATCGTGCATAATCTATATCAACATTATGAGTGAGGCAAATGAGAGAGCTCGAGCCAATGAGAAGATGTTGATTCAAAAGTGTCCAGTGACTTCTCATTAATGCATCGAGTTTCGAGAAGGATCAACCTTGACCGGAAGTCCTCGATTATCGTGGGGCATATAATTATACCCAGGGGAGGAATGTACCGGCGGTTGCTGTGAAACGCTTCCCGCCCTAAACATGGAGGTTGGGCTGGGGTCATATCCGCGGGAGAGGCCGTCGAACGAATTTCCAATATAAGAAGGATTCTGGCTCATGGGCACACCGGGATTGACAAACGTCGTCGCCGACGGGTTGGTCTGTTGCTGAGTAAAAGTATACATTGAGGTCGTGTTGGGGGCTGTGGAACCAGGTTGCCATTGCTGTTGGTAGATGTTTGTTCCACTCTGCCCTGAATAATCCGACTGGGGAGTAAATAGTGACGGTCGTCGGCTGGAGTCTTGAGGCGCGGCAACTCCAATATCAAGTGTGAGATTCCCGCCAGGCGTGTGAACCGATGACTGGCCGCTGACAGACATGCTGCTTCCCTCAACAAAGCCATGCTGCTCGGGCGTGATGTCCGGCATCATGGACGGCGGGTATTGGGTTCCTCTCACGGGCAGATCGCCTAGGAAGGGTGTGTTGTGAAGTGTCGCACCGGAAGGATGATCTTGGGCAGGCGTGCCCATCAATCCTGGGATTGCCGATAGCTTCGATGTCGAAACGTCTTGATCGTCTTCGTCTTTTGTGATGGAGCCATCGTCATTTTCCGATGTGTATGTGTCCGGGATTTTGTCCTCGGCCATTACGTAGACTTCGGTGTTTCCATCTAAGCAGCAGCCGTTAGTGAATTGTTTACTCGTATGTCAAAGCTGTTCAAACTCACCAATTTCTTCCTTCTTGTACCTCTCCTCTTGTTTGGCTACCTTGAAGATCTCAGTCAGGTATGGGCGCTTCTTGGCGTTGGCCGGGTTTTCCTTGTCAGCAAAGAATCCAGACAATGCCTCGGTCGTGATCTCCTCAAGCTTCTTGACGTTGAGGTTGAGTTTTTGGATGTCAGGATGTTGCTTGGCATTTGGCTCGACAATCATCCTCAAGATGTGGTTCAAGAGGTGGACACGCTCTAGGGTTTTATTAGTTTGGTCGTTTCAAAAAAGAAATGTTGCCTTGTCAAAATCCCACCTCGTTTATACAGATGGTCCGGTTCTTTGTGGCGGACCTTGTCCTCCTTTGTCGGCCCCCAAGGCTTGGGCCACCAATCTGGCGCTTTCTCGTCGCTTCCGGTGTAGGGGTGAGTAGATTGCTTCTTTGGTTCCACGGCTTTGACCCAGGCCTTGGCAATGAGCTTGCAGGCCGTCTGCTGGCAGTTCTTGAATCTCTGCTCGTAAAAGTTCCAGACATCGTGAGAGTTGCCGATCTTGATACCCCTTCGCGTGGCTGAGACGGTCATGGGAACATCGTCATCATCATTGATCGGGTGTCGAGCTCGCGGTCTCTTTCGCCCCTGGCGACTTGGAACATCCCACCCATCGTAGTTCGACATGCGGCGGCGCTCCATCGTGCGGTTTCTAGGGAAGTCCATGGTCTGTTTGTGAAATCCTCCTTCAAAATTGATTGGCTCCTCGAATACTGGGCTTGCCCCTGGAATTCTAGTCAGTATCGAGCCCATGTATGCAAGCGACTCTACTTCCCAGTGTCCAGTCGGTCCATGATCTTCTGGTACCTTTCAAGGTCAAAGAACTGTCTGACAACATCAGTGTCGAGTCTCGAAGTTCCCGGTCCTGAGAAAGTCATCGGGCTGCCATCGTCCATGATGACGGCAACAAAATACCGCTTTGCAGAAATGCTGCAGTGCTGTCGCAAGGCTTCATCGATTTGCTGCCAGAACATCACCCCATTAGTACAGTCCCAGGCACCAAAAAAAATGGACATACCATGGGGGGTTGCCGACGATGAATATCTTGTGTGTCTGTAAAACGGCAGTCGTCCAATCCATCAGGCCCAAACCGCTCAGAGGGGTACTGATGGTGTCGAGGGAAAGACTCCCTCGGCCACTCCAATCCTCTAACCATGGTGGCAGCTTTCAGATGACAACTAAAGTGGGCGTCGCAGTGTCCAAATTCAGTGAAAACACGTTGCAGCGTTGGTGAAAAGTTTTGGTCAGTTCGAAGGCCACGCTATGGTGTGTTGACAGTTGGGTGAATCAATAGGCTGTACCTAGAAGTACAGAAGATTTTTGTCATACACGAAACCCTACTTCTTTGTTAGGCTTCTGCTTTGCCAACGCAACAGGGGTGGCTCACGATTCATGCAGATCAGATCGTGGCTAGGAAAGAAAATCCTGGACTTGTTTGGTGGAAAACGAGAGAGGGAGGTGTCGCCTGGTAGCGATCTATGTGGCGGGCTGGTCGTCAAGACAAGTGCATGCCGTGGACTGCCGGGCAGGTGCTGTCGTTCTAGCCTTGAAGTGAGGATTCTCTAAGGCTTTGCAAAGTCGCCAGGTCGGTGTAGAGAGAAACCGGGCGATGACAGAAAAAATATCGAATCAAGTCGCATCCACTGTGGAGAAATATGGGTTTGCCGAGAGATATGGGTGCGGAGTTCCACTCAGTTGCCAGAACACCCTCGTCTTCTAAAGTCAACGCGTTTCTCCTCGGCCGAGGCGTGCCTGGGGGCGTTTAGGTCGGTCTCAAGAGGGTGGGTGCCCACCGGGATTGCCAAGGAAAGGAAAAGAAATGGTGTCTAGCTAGCCGCCGGTTTGGTGAGGATGGCGAAGACGGCACCGGGCATAAAATGTCTTCAGGCGTTCGCTGGGCCAAACTTGCAAAGTTGCTCTCGGGAGGATCTCGAAGGAAGACAAGTTTCTTCTAGCTGCTGGGGTGGTTGTTATGCAAGACGATCATAAGGGTTTCCGCTGAACTGTAAGACATCGGCGAGCAAAGCCATACAGCTGCTGGTCTCTGCAATCCTGGGCCAAGATGCGTCGGATGTCTCGGGGGATATCAGATCAAGGCAGCACCAGTTAAGTCAAGGCACTTGGTCCGGAAAGATGGGCGAGTCTTAACGGTCGCACTCGGAGAGGCAAGGCGAAGAAATCTCGAAGATGAAGAGAATGCCGAAATGAGGAAGGGTTGGCTTGGGAAACGCGGATCAAGTAAGAATGTCCAAATCAACAGGTGACCCCAGGGCGAGAGCCTGCGATTTGTCAAGAGTCAAAAAATGGTAGAGCCAGAAGGAACAGAGTCAGAGGTGACAATCGGTCCAAGATATGGAGGCGAGGGTGAGCAACCGTGTCCGATATTAAGAATAGGAACGGACTCAAATGGTAAGGTTGCGAGACCGGGCCCAGTTGCGAGCTTGGGGGGGTGAGGAGAATCAGGGTCAGTTCGAGCAAGGCCCCGCTTCCAAGACGTTTTCTCTCTTCTCTCCTTCTCGCTAGCAAGCTCCCAATGCCACACGCTGCACCAGGATGGGCGCTCTCAGTCCGTGGGAGGAGGAATTGGGAAGGGAGGCGATTGATTGAATGAATTAGGTTGAGGGCAAGCAGGGGACCAGGACCATTCAAAGAAGCACATATAATTGCGGAGCAATGAAAATCGCAGCGAGGACAGTGGGGTCAGGAGTAGCTGTGTACTTACAATGATAACACAGCCAGGGTCTCCGATTGCAGGCCAATCCTAGTTGGCGCTGTACTATGTACAGGAAGGTGGAGGGACGAGGGAGGAGAGAGTGACGATGTATAACGCCTAGCAGCTGGAGCCCGAGGGCAAGGCGCCCTAATTGTTGCAGCGGCAGCAGTTCGACAAGAGGGAAGTTCAATTCCTTCTCGGGTGGATGACAGCGTGAAGAAGTCACTCAGAGCGGACAAGGGCAAGGTAGGGGAAACGAGAGAGTGCCTGAAGGCCGCTCGCTGGCCACACAGTATGAGCCGAGTACCGGACACTAGAGCAGTACAGGCCGAGCTTGTCTCAACTGCCTCCCATGGCCCACTCAGCCTGCTGACAGGGCTTTCGCAGTCCGCTCTTCAGAGGGTGTCGTGGATGTGGATGGGGAGTCTACGGTAGGTCCACAGTTAGCCTCGCAGTTGCACGCCCAATGTCTCCATAGCCCATGCATGGATCGAAAGTGGTTCTGAGAATGACGGGGCCACGCACATGGTATGGGTCCAGGAAGGGAATGGCCATCAATGGTCTCGATGCCCGGGGAGAGAGGCAAATGCTCAAATCACTCAAGAAGAAAAAAATGATGCCGCAAGAGAGACACCACTACGCACGTTGTTGGGACATATGTGTCTCCAGGGCACAGCAGAGCAACCCTGCCACTAGAATCGCCAAAGGATGTAGGCGACCAGGGCTTCCGCAGGGGTGTTGACGATGGATGGCTGAGAGAGGGTGGGCCGACTGCGGATGGGGACAAGCCCAATGGTCGCGAAAGAAGAAACGAAAAAAAGAAAAGAAAAAAGTAAAGAAACGAAACCTGCTCGTCCTCGTCCACGCATGATTGAGAAGGCGGGCCGCGGGAGGCGAGGATGGGGGCGAAATGGTGAGACAGGGTGCGATGTTTGGCTTGTTATTGAAGCAGGCTTGTCACCAGCCGGCCAACCAGCAAGGCATCAACAGCGTTGGCTGCATCTCTAGAGAGTGGGATTGCATCATTTGGCGGGCCTTGCTTTTTGCTTTGCGACAGTAGAAGAGAGGGGACTTTTGAGACGTCCACTGGCCACGAGTCTGGAACGAGACAGACAGCCCCGTGAGGTCTCAGACATGGCGTATGGATAATGGGTCTCCAGTCCCTTGACTCTCTGTCCATCGAAATCTGTCCTGGTGGGCTTCTCCAAAGCTTGGCATTTAACCAGGTTCTGGACAGCCATCGAATCGTATGGCAGCCGGTTTGGTGTAGAAGTTGCAAACGGTAAGGTGCCAACCCGCCTGCAGAATCAGAGTCGCATGATGGGAAATGGCGCCCAAGAAGGCCACGGGGAAGAGCTGTTTTTGGTGGCATCAATGGACAGTTCTTGGGAACAGGTACAAGGCCGGTACAGTACCTCGTATCGTACCTTCTCGGCCACCGGAGTGGTGGTCAGTTTGTTGTCGCTTTGTCGACAGGGGACCAGCGTTCAGCCAATCTCGTCCAGGCCTGCACCGTTGTTTTCTCCCGATCTGTTCCCGCCGTCGGGGAGATGTACCGACACTCTCTCCCATGCGCGTAAGGCGCTATCAAGCACCGAGTGCCCAAGTAATGACGACTGCTGGCGCGGCCATGACGGCGTGCGAGAGAGATCCGGTGCTGACGGGCTGAGCCGCTGGGCCTGGGGCATCGGGGTTGAGGGCACATTAGGGAGCAGCCAAGGCGCCCATGGAGCGCGCGCATGGAGCCATGAGGCCATGAAGCAATGAAAAGCATGACTGGAGTGCTGGGGCGATGGGGCATTGCGATGCTGAGGCGCCTGGAGGACCCAGCGAGAGCTGAGAGTGAGTCGAGGTGCAGCGCCGGCTATCCACCACGGCTCAAGTTAGCATCTCACATATGCAGACGATAGTTGACCATCCACCAGCGATCTCAGATCATTGCTTGAAATGAGTGGCGGCCGCAACGGAGACGGGGAGGGAAGCGCTACGCTCTGGCAGCTAGGCTCAGGCCGCCAGTGCTGCGGGCCGGTGTGGGCTGAAGCTGGGCCCAGCTTGGCCCAGGGTGGCCCAGGGCGGCCCAAGTGCCTGCCAACGCCCATGCTCCCCCCGGAGTTCAGAGGCCCAGTTGGCCGGAAAGGTGCCAATGGCATTCTCTCCTTCAACCTAGCCGACCACGTCCGGACCACGGACACTTGGCCAAGCGGGCCGTGTTGGGGCAAGCACGGGCTGCCTTTTCGCCCCTTCTTGCCCCTCCTTACCTAAGGTCCTGCTGCTACGAGGCAAGGCCCAAGACCCAAGGCCTAAGGCACAGCTCTGACCATGTCTTGCTTTCCAGACCCTGCCACCAATGCTGCCATGCCATGCCCATGCTGCCATGCCCTGCGGCATGCCCCCCATGCTCATGCTCGCGCATTTCATCCCCGTCCAACCCTGTCCGACAACGTAGGTACCGCACCGGCAGATACAGATGCTCGAGTCCTGTGACCAGTCACACGGCGCTGAGCCCTGGCGCGACGGGAGGGACATACACTGCGCTTTCTGAGAATGCCCACTACCGCTTCGGGCTCTCTGGGTACATGGGAAAGAAAGTTTGCACCGGAAACAAGCAATGCTGCTTCCTGGGCCCCATCCATGGTCGGGCCACTCTTGTCGCTCACCTCCAAGCTGACGCCTAGCTAACGAGGGCGGTACCGCTGTCGTCCATCTGATAGCGGGAAGCCCGGTGTTCGGCTCGGCTCTAGCTCTGGGCTCAGACGGCTTTACTCCAGCTTCCAGCTACTCCCTGCTCCCAGATTTGCCATCCATTGATTTCCCTCTACGGCTGTGCTAACCCTAAACGGATTCCAGCTCGAGGTGTGCCTCTGGAATTAACATGCTGGAGGGCGGAGTCCTTGGCGACGCGTGCGCAACAAGGCCCAGGACCAGGACCAGGCATCCCGAGCAAACCCGCCAGGGCCAGTCAATCCTAGTCTTCAGTGATGGCTGACTGCCCACCGGCACACGGCAAACATTGGGCGGGCAGACGTAGCAGCCTCGGAGGTGAATACTCCCCCCCTCAAGCCTGGCCGTGAGCAAAAAACTTCATGCACTCAAGCCAAAGGAGGGGTGTCTACTCTGGTCAAGAGTCAACAATCGTGATCCCTGTGTACACACACACTCTCTCTCTCTCTCGTTGTCAATCTACCTCGACTAGCCCCATAAACCCTCCACCATCAACAGGGAGCGGGAAGCGCACACACATTTCACACGCACATCATCACACGCTAGGCTCCGACAGGCACGCATGCCATGCACACATCCACGGTCGTGGCTGAATGGTCCATCGCCTGCTAGACCAGGTGCTGGGCATCGCAGCAGCCACCAAATTTGATCCATGAACGACATGTTCTCCCACGCTGGTGGTTGCCGATACAGTATCCAGTACTGTCCTGAACTGCCTTGCTGGCGACTTGTGATCCACAGGAGGATCATCGACTCAAACATCAAAGCACTGTCCGAGACCCGACCAAAATCGTAATTACCAACCACCGGTCTCCACTTCCGACATCACCTTGCCCGCCTTAGCCCATGCGCGCCACTGACTCCATTCCCCAAATCAGAAAAGCACCTGTCACGACAGACATGCGCAGTAGAGATTTCTCCCCCTTGTGCAGCATTACGCTCTTCTTGTAGGCCAGTCCCGAGCCCGCTGGTCTGATTATTTGCTTAGACACCAATGAACGGGTCGGAAAGCATAGCCCGGCATCCATCTGTCTCAGGTAGTGCTGCATTGCACAGAGCTTCAAATGGTGGAGGAGGGAGGAAAAAGAAATACCACCGCCAGCAGCGCACTCACACACAACACGGTCTTGTGTATTTTTATCGCCGCTCCCACCCGCTCTGGTCCGCCAAGTACCACCCCAGCCTTGGATAGTTGCCTTTCCTGGCTTGACGAGGCGGTTCCTTAAATAACGGGGTTGTAAGAAGCTGTTGAAACAATTCAAATCAATGTCAGCGCCTAGTCTTTCCAGCACACCAGCCCTCTGCGCATGTCACTACCATGGTTTTTGATCCAGCAGGATGAGGCCACCCTCAGACGCCCAGAAGCAATTATAGATTCCCCGAGAAAACTACACTAAAGTGACTATCTCTTCTCGTTGGCCACAGGCAGGGTGTGGGACAGACGGAACGCATTTACCCTCCGTGTCCTTCAGACGAGACGGTCACGAACCCCGCATCATGCGTTTTTGATGTCGCCTCGCCCCCAAAAAGCAAATATTGTGTAAAAATGCATCTCACCTAGCCCTCTTCGCGTGGCTTTGGCTCAAGTGCTCGTTCCTAACCGAAAGATCACCTCCATGTTGGCACTGTGTCGTCGTCGCCCAAGCTGGTCCAAGTTCTCGAACAAGTCCAACCCCCACGTTCTTCACACACTCCCAAAGCTCTCCGACCACGGAACCCAACACCCACGGGCCTACTCTGACTGTCGAGATGAAAGTCAGTTCAGTCTTCCTCATGCCACCATATGCAACATTTCTCGCCAGTTTCATAGCAGGTTAGAACCGGTTGCGATCTCCAAGGGTGCGCTCCACCCGCCCGCCCGCCGTGGCCACACTTGGGCCTGCTCTCTATTTGCATTTAGGTTTCGGTTTTTTATGGCGCCCACAATCATCTCCGGAGCTATTCATGTCGTCACATGTTGTTCTGCCAATAATTCAATTTTCACAACAGCCCCCTGCAAGACGCAGGGCAAGACACCAGGGTTGGGGGGCACTAGGCCGTGACCATGCTCCCACACAGCCACGACCTCCAAAACAACCACCAACCTATCACTTGCAGCGTCCTTTGTTTTCCCGATTGGGATTCGCCAGCCAGGTTTGCTCAAGCTTTTAATGCCAAATTCCCTGACCCTGGTCTCATCGCCGTCTCTTGGTCCCTTGGGCGATCCACATGCCCTCGCTATCATATCGACAGATGCAGGGCCATCGAGATCATCCCGTACAATCACTCATTCGCTGCCGGCGTCCCAAGCGGTCGGGAGCTCGCCATTTTCGATCTTTCCCCAGCTAGATCTTCTACCCTCTTGGACTAAGAAGGCGCCCTCGTGGGCTTAAAAAAAACTCTGAGACAATATGCCAGTGATACCGCCAGCGCTTGACCGTTTTGTTTTTCTTTTGCATAGCGCCAATCCCTCAGCCACGCCTTGCTCGGCTCGTCTCTTTTTGGTAAATCATATCCGAGTTCAAGGAGGACAAGATCTCAAGCGAAAGCACGGCTTACCGAAATGAAGGTCAAGTGCATATCCTGCCGCTTACAAACAACACAATTCCGCACCCAAAGCATGGCCATGATGGATCGACGCCGACGACGTGGTAGCGAGACAAGCCAACATTCGATGAGGTGGCTCGGAGCCCAACCAGTGTAGATCTTGACCTACGAGGACCGATTCCCCAGCTCTTCCCAGCTCAAGCATCATTCTTGGCTTCCACATGCCATTCTTGGATATATGCGCCCAGCAGTATTGTCACTGGCACCACACGCCGCAACAGCCGGGTTCTTCCCATTTGTGCTCTGCGCAGCAGCCTCACCCCTCCCCCCCCCCC
>NAJI01000788.1:0-11857 GCA_002179835.1 Calonectria leucothoes
GCCAGAGCCGGAGCCGGAGCCAGGGGCGTTCAGTAGGGGATGCGGCGGTCATGAATTCGAGGTTGAGGCGGGATGGCGCAGAAGGCGTCTGCGTCAGTGTATGTATGTATGTGAGTCTGTGGGCGGGACAGGCGGCGTGCGGTCGGTCACTGCGGTCGGGGAATCGCCAAGGCGGAGGTGGGGTATCGAGAGAGTCGCACGCGAGAGAGGACGACAGGCCGGAGCAGCATCACAGGGCGTCAGGCGGGCGGGCGGCGGCGGCGACGGAGGGAGGAGAAGCGAGGCGCCGCGAGGAGAGGAATCGGGCTGGTGGAGAGGAAGAGAAGGGAAAGGAAAGGATGTGGGATGGATCACAGGTTGGTCCAGGGCCAGCGAGAGTGAGCCAGAGAGGGCTGAGGTTGGGTGCTCTCACTGGTGTAGGCCTACTAACTACCTAAGTGGTAAGCTACGGCCTGGGCCTGGGGGTTCTGGGTTCTGGGTTCTGGGTCCTGGGTCCTGGCTTGGGTCCTGGCTTCTGGGTCCTGCTCATGGCTCATGGGCCCTACGTTCCCCATCCCGCTGCGTGGGAAAATGCAAACGGGTCCCCTGTGTATAGGAGGTACAGTACCCGCCAGGCCGAGTCCAGTGTAGACTGCCGAGTAGGGCCTGGGTAAACAGAGCCTGTCGCCCCCTGTGGGCTGTGGCTGTTTGCTGCTTGCTGCTGGCTGTTGGCCCGCGTCACTAGAGCCCTGCCGAGGAGTGAGTGCTCTGGTCTCAATGCTGCTAGTCCTGGGGCCTTTGGGGGCCGGAACACAATAAACAGCCGCCTTGGTGGGGGTTTAATCTGTGCCCGTAAGGCAGAGTCAGCACAGGCCCGGACGCTATGGACCCATCTCACACGCGCGGTTACAGGGTCGCGATCCATAGCCATGGCTGTGACGACGAGAGCGAGAACGAGCAACTAACCCACCCGGAGCCGTCGAGGCCAGCCGAAACACGCGCACCAGCGCCATCTCACAGATATATACACACGAGTTGCGCGGGTGCATATCTGTGGCGCCTGCACCCACCAGTAGCACGCTCTGGTGCAACAATAACAGCAACCGCTTCCTGTGTCCCAGAGGACTTGCCTCTCTTCTTGCGCAACAGCACGCTGTCAGCCCAACCTATGACGCTCTTGGACAAGTTCCGCAGTGGTGCCTCTGTCGGGACGGACGCTGATCTCGTACGCTGGATGCGTCCTAGCCCCATCATCCATCCGCCAGCGGATGGAGTCAAGCCCCCCTACCATGGTACATTCGAGCCGCCTTTTTTCTGTGGGCATCAAGCACAACCAGCTGATCATCTTATTCACTGCTGACCTGCCACGCTGCACGCAGTGCCATGCTGTGCCAGCCAAGCCAACCGTACACACGGTGAGCATTGCGCGGATGACGTCTGGCCAGGTGAATCCGCACCGTTTACACACCGCATTCCTCCCATCTGCATCCCGCGACGGCAGCGGCGCTCGGCACACAGGGATTGAGACAACGACCCTGATGCCGCGAGAATTGACACAGTCAGCAAAGTTGCTGCATCTGTCTTGCCCTGGACGCTTTGCGGAGGGCCCGCCGCCGACAGGGGTTCTCCTCCGCTCCAGAGCCCTACGCCTGCCGCCCCATCGGCGCTTGATGGAGTCCCGGAGGGCTCCCATCTCGACCACCATCTGTGGCTGGTGAGATTGGTCGCATGTTGAACCCGTGGCCCCATCCATGTGTGCGCTGTCGCCATCAACGCCTGCCGTGAATTGACCTTTGGCTTTAGCTTCAGAGTAAACCCAATGCCACAGCGCTGCGCGGCGATACGGGACTTTGAATCTCGTCCCCCGGTTGGGCGCAGCGCAGCCCGTACAATACGAATCCCCCTCTCCCCCATGTAAGGTCGATCCCCAGCTCAGCTGAACTACGCCACCTGTATGCGTGTTCACCACCTGGTTGAGCCGTGGACAAGCAGTCCATTTCAAGGTCACCAGCCACACCTTTGTTTCCGAACCGGACTAAGCCACTCATGAAACGAACGCCGTGGTGGTCAAAGCAAGAAGGAGACGAAATGATGACATGTGCCCACGTATTTCAACGCTCCAAGCCGATGGCATACATACATACCTACATACATACATGCTGATCCACACTATCAATGGCCAAGCAATCTACCAACACCGGCCCTTCTCTCCGCAATCCCAGGGGCTGTGGCGGAATCCTCGCCTATGCAATACCACCCAAGCCACGTACTCGTCCCGTCCATGACCAACGTTGATCTCTCCCAGTAACGGTGTCGTTTCATGGCTCGCATCCAGGGATCATCCCTCGCCCCAGCGTTGTCCCATCAACACCAGCTTCCGTCCGACCTCTGTCGGAGCTACTGTCCTGTGTCCTGGGCCCCTTCCGGGCATTTCTGAAACCTCTTGTGCCGCCCTGTCGGTATCTCATCATCACCATGGCGCGCCCTCTTGCGCCCCTGCACGCTGCCCCGAGACAGGCGCCGCGGCTCCACAAGCATGGACTCGAATTCCGCTCCGTTGATGAGCGTAGTGACACTAGCCCCCGGCCGACCCGCAACATCGGCGTCTCGTAGTCGCCTCCCCGGCCCCAGCTCGTGCTCGAAGACGATGAGGTGCGGCCGCTCCGCCAACTCCACGCTCTCCGGCGCCTGCTGCGACAGGACTGCCTTGTGGAATTCATGCCGCCGCTGGCCCGGCATGCGGTCCGCCCCGAGCACATCTCGCCGGTCTTCCCCAAACCAGAGGTTCTGCCCCGGCGCTCCTGCAGAGTAGCACACCTGGAACGGCAGCATCCCGGACAGCCTTGTCTCGAGCATGCTCTTTTTTCTGCTTGCCAAGGCCTTCTCGCCAACACAGTCGCCCCGTCCTGCCATCTCCTCCAGCATCTCGGTTGCAAGGGCCCCGCTATCGCCCTTGAGGGGCACATCGGTGCCGGGCATGATGGACACGGGCACGATGCCGCCAAGCTCTGGCCGCTCTTGTGGCCACACTGCTTCCCTTTCAACCAATGTCTGGCCGTTGTGCTTGCACACGTCGACCCGCATCTCATATAGCGGACTTAGTATCTTTCCAGATGCTGTAACCATTTCAATTTCAGTCTGTGGCGGGTACTTGTTCGGATCAATGCCGAGCAATGCCAAGTCTGCCTGGTGTAGCGATGGGACGCTGGCGCCACTGTCGAGGTGCATCAGGAAGAAGCATCGCGGTCCATCTGGGTCATCATGGGCCATCCACTGCGAAGAACCCNNTGCTTTCCGGACGAATCAGTAGGCTTGGAGCCTTGTGGTGGGTAGCAAAGATTCTTGCCTTCAGGTGTGTTCAGCTTCGCCAAGTCCTCTCCGTCGCGGGTTTTCAGCTTTGCGCCATCCGGTTGATTCAGCCGGCTGTGAAAGGCCCTTACCCGACGGAAACCCATGGTAATGTTCCATCCATTAGCCAAGCCACTCCAGAGGTTACTTCGTTTGCTTGATGGGTGCGCCCACGTCGCCGCGAGGAGATGCGCGGGCGGAGTGTCGTCGTTTGGAGCCAGAGGCGGCTCAAACCAAAGCCAACCATGGCCATATTTCTCACAGTACTTGTCAAGCCTCTCGTCTCGATCAAGCGTGAATGATTGATAAGTAGGACAGTGGTCCACGACAAGGCCGGCGTAAATTAAGGTCCATTTATCCCAGCAAAGAATTTGCCCATTTTCGTAACCCGAAATGGCAGCCTGCATGTTAACTTGAGCAGCCTGGNNGTGCCCTTTTCAGTACACGCATACGCTCTTCTATCCTCTCGCTCTTTGTAGACTTTAGTTCCTCACTGCACAGTCAGTACCAGTCGCAGCATTCGTAGAATATAGCACCTTACACTGGCGTCATGTTCTCTTCGCATTCCTCCATCTCGTCTCGTTCCTGCTTGACTCTTTCGAGCTGCCGTTGAAAAGGGGACAGATCCGCGTGTGGTTGGGTCTTGCGAGCATCCGCAAGAATAGCTTCCCACTGCAACACCAACCTTTCTGCCTCCTCCAGACGGCTCAAACCATGCCCAAGAGGTGCGCCCACTGCCAGCGGCGGCTCCCAGCGCTGAGCATTCCCAGTCTGAGCATCATCGTCTTGCGGAAGCACTGGTCTCACCCACGCCACCTCCCCCGCAACAGGTAGTTCCGACGCTTCAATCGGAGAGTCCCCTCCCGGCCCGTCCGTCTCGGGTGCTTGCTGACTCCCTCGCCTGCCAAGGTTGTACTCTACATTTTCCTCGCTTCTGCCTGGCCGCCATGCCGCCGCCGCATTCACTCTGGATTGCTGTTGTAAATGCACTTCTGGTTTCTTGACCGCCAGGGCGTCTTCGTCAGGCTGTGACTGGCTGCTTCTGCTGCTGTTTTCCGCGTCGCTTGCCATTGCCGTGAGTTTCTCAACAACACCAAATATGCAAATCTGCAAACAAGCGTGTGCTACCGTCAGGTTTTCCCCTACATTTCCTCTGACAACCTTCCCGCTACTGCGAACAAAGACTTGCCAAAATGCTCGGTATCCATGGACCGTGCGTTTCAGGTTTCCATACGATACGGTGAATACTGGGCAGAGTGGCTGGTCTAATTCTTTGTTCCAAGATGGTGTCACGAGACGGCCATGTCGGGCTACCCTCAGCTGCAACGCGGGGCGCACAACGCCCTGTAAGGAGGGCTTCTTTGATGTTTGCCAAATTCCTGCATAAACCAAGCTGGTGTTGTTAATAGCCGTGTTTCCTCATTCGCCCATGTCCAAGCCCGTGTTTGCTCTCATCGGTTGCACTTAGAAAAGGATTGTAAATTGTCCGTCTTTATCTACTTGTGTGATTTCAACCCTTCTCTCTCTCTATCTCTCTATCTCTCTCTTATTTTCCTTCATCAGTTATCATTCTCGCGATCTCGGACGCCATGGATGATAACGTGGATTCGACCAGTGGACTAGAGCCTGTTGACGACACAGTCGACACTGCTGATGGCACGACCGCAGCGAGCAAGAAAACGAACAGATTGCTCGGTATGCATGCCCTCATATTGGTCCCCCTGTCAGTGCTAATGAAAATTAGATGAGATCGTCCACTATTTTCACGTACTATTTGAGGATCTCCCGCTCAGCGTGCAGATAGCGCTTCTATACTTTCACCAGGACAGAAGTTATGAGAGGTTCTTCTCGCAGCTAGATGAATCTCTTAGGAGGCGTGTCTTGGATAGCACTCTGAGGCAGCGTCCAGATATCAAACGCATCATCATCAAGCTCTTTGAGAATACTCATCCTTTCCTAAATGACCTAGGCACTGGCAAGCACACATTGACCTCTGCTATTAAAGAAAAATGTGCTAATTTGTTTTCAGATAAGGGAAAAGCCCCGCTTCGCCCGCCTGGTGGTTCCCCTGGGGGACAATTCAGCCAGCCCGTACCGGTGGCAGNNGAGGCCCCGCTAGACAATCGTAAGTCGTCCGTTTCACCATTGACGGGGACTGACTAAACAAAGCTCAAGGAAACCTCAAAGTAATGCGCAGTATGAGCACAGTCTTACAAGAAAAGACAAATCGATCATCCAGGCCTTTTCGTCCCGCCAATATACCAGTTCTACGACTCACTGGAAGTCAAGAAGATACTCTACTCGACAATCCACCCACCTCAGACAATCAACCACAAGTGCAACAGCAGAGTTCTTCGACTAACCCTGAACCCGATTTCAGCGGCGAGTATGAGACACATCTTCTCAGCTCCAAAGAATCGAGCCCGGATATTGAAGCCATCAACCGTTTGAAGAAGCTACACGAAAATACACAAGCCATTGATGAGACGCATTATAAGGAGTGGCGCAAACAACTATCTGAGGATGTGCCTAAAAAAGCCCGAAGTATCGAAACTTTTGGAGACCAGAATCTCCATAGCTACAAGGGCTGGAAAGTTGAGGCGCCAAAGATCCAGCTCTCGTACATTAACAAGTTTCTCTGTGATGAGGACATCGACCGCACCAGCAACTGGCCGCAGAAGTACGCTCAAATCGCCGAGTATCTAGAATATCTCACAGCAAACTACACAGGTGAGGACTGGGGAACAGATTTGCAACAAGCGGTTCAACTGCTGCATGGCCATTGGCTGTTTGAACAATTTTACTACGGCCCTCGGAAGCTCGTTGTCGATTTTCCGAACACAATTCCAACTACCAGCAAAAGGCTGCCACCAATCCCGGGTTCCAGCATCACAATTGATGGTTCTGAAGACGACATGGAAGAGCGATTACTTCTACTCAACGAAGTCCTACCAGCGCACGATATTCATTACAATCTTCCCGAGGCTGGTTTAGACAGGTTTCTCAAATCATTCGCATCCGACCTCCGAGAGTTCGGGGCTCACAAGGGCGCGAGACCGCATCCTTCAAGAAGCATTGATATGACCTTGAACTCTAGGGACCGAAACTTGAACTTGGCTCAGCTAGAAAGCAATTGCTACGACAATTGCATCCAGACAGGAATG
This sequence comes from Calonectria leucothoes, assembly GCA_002179835.1. Classification (NCBI taxonomy): domain Eukaryota; kingdom Fungi; phylum Ascomycota; class Sordariomycetes; order Hypocreales; family Nectriaceae; genus Calonectria; species Calonectria leucothoes. The sequence goes on from NAJI01000788.1 coordinate 6,492, forward strand.
CAGTCGACTGCCGACCTGCTGACAAATAACCCCTTCTGTGTTTCTCGTGAAGATCTCGCCCCAAACGTCGACAGGCCTTCGATCGATTCCCTAAGATCCTTTTCCCAGTTCCGTGGGGCTCGGAGAGCGGCTCTCCAGCAATGCCTCAATGTTGTTGACAATAGTGAGAACCGCTTAGCTAGCACCACGTGGCGAACACTTGTGTTGCCGCTACCTAGAGTGCCAAATAAGGAGCCTGGTATCATCTTCTGCCCCATGATGCTCAAAAATGTGCCCGAAAAGGCCGCGCGGGATCCATTCGCTTACACTGTGGCTCACAAGAAGTACGTCGAGTCTGACAAGTACTGGGCTGAGTGGGTGCGCCCACACGCGATCAAGGGCGCGTATGGGGAGAGACTGTGGTTCCACCGAGAAGAACCGATTATGCCGATTCCGCTCAACTACAAGGGGCCGTTTGTTCATGACTTTATGGACATCAAAATGAAAGAGGTACACTTGCAACTCGGACGCACTATTGTCATTCATCAACGTCTCAAGAGGGCACAATTGCGTGCTCCAAGAAGTCTCTTGACAGATGTTCTCCATTTTGCTGAGTGCGGGTTGCGAAATGACGCAAAGCCTTCAAGTCTACAGTTCCGTGCCAACGAACTCAATGACTCCGGAGAGCCTGTAAATTTACGTCCTGAGGAGAGGATGTGGTTAATCTATCTTGGCGAAGATTCTGTCAACCAAGCTATGATGCTGGACTTTGAAGAGACTCCACCTGACCGATTGTTTGATTTGTTTACCATTCGAGTAGATGCCATGATGGACGATATTAACCCGGAAGCTCTTTTCCGGGATACAAAGCCGGTCACACTGGACGAATTCGTCAATGAATTGAACTTGGAAGCTGAGGGCCCGGTGCGGCGGCACAGGTTTACAAATGAAGAAGCCGTCAAATATGCCAAATTGATGGAGGAGTGTGGATCAATTCGGTATGTCAACTCATGTAACATGGACTCGGGCTAATTGAATATAGGGTTGATCATGACAGGAGTGGTGAGCCAACGGTTGCTCGGCCTATCGCAACTCATCACCCAGAGGATCGGATACAATGGTTTCACTGGGATGATGAGCCTGAAATGATGATTGACGAACCCCAAAACCAAACTGATGATGAAGACGATGCCATGTCTATCGATACCATCTCCACTGAAGTCAGTATTCCGAAAAGCGAGGACTTTGGTCAATACACGGTCGGTATGCCCAAGCTGGCCAACATTTGCGACTGGGACGATTGCTTCAACAGGACTTCCAGCGGCGCTTCAGACAAGCCTCGAACTCTCAACTTTCTTTGCTGCTTTGGTTACCGCCTAGGCAAAACCATACACAACCTTAGAGAAGAGCACAAAGGGAACCAGGAGAGNNGCTCAAGCGAGCCAACTGGGACTTCATCCGCACCACGACGAGCTACTGGCACGATGACGCCGGCAAGCGCCCCAACAACCCAGACAAGAACCCAGATAAAAAAGGCTACGACCGCGTGACACCCGACTACCGCGACATTGTGCATGCGGCGGAGCCCGAGGCGTACAAGAAGACATGGGGCGACCTCAAGCTGGACTACTACCCGGACGCCTCGTACAGCGAGACGCGGCATCTCCTCCGCCAAGGCCTTGTGCGCGAAGCCTACGAGAACAAGAGCATGATCCATCCCGCGCGCATCTTTGAGGTGCAAGGTGCAGATGGGAAGACAATCCAAGTGCGCAAGAGAGAGCCAGTGTGGTCGTTTGCCCACCCGGACCGCACGCCCAAGGCGCCTCGCTTCTGGGACATGAATCGCTGGCCGCTACACCTGCAAAGCAAAGAAACGCAAGCCAAGATTAAGGCCTCTGGGCAAAAGAAGGAACGAGATGGCACCCCTGAGGCTCCATTGGCGTCGACGCAGCAGCCGCCGCGGCCAACTCCTCGGGCGCCAGATGCAACATACATTCACCACCTCCCACCCGAGATTGCGAGAGAAGTGAGAATACCATTCTCTGATCCGGATGTCAGACGACGGCGCTTCAAGCCAGGGGTCACGGAATACTGGAAAGGCGACACAGCTTTCCAGCAAAAGAAGATCGAGGATCAATTAAAGCAGCGTGAGTTCGATGCACAATCCGACTTGATCAAAAAAAAGCCATCTGAATACTAACGAGAAACTACCCCGTACATTAGTTTTCGAGTCAAAGCCGGCACCAAAGCGGTTCATGGGACTCTTCTCCCGTCGGGAGCCAGAGCAGAAGAACCCCACGGCCTTGCCGGAGGTTGACCCCCGCCATGTCCCCAAGAGCAAGGATGCCAGCAGTCCCTCCTCAGCGGCGAGCGACTCGTCCGGAGAGAATCAGGATGAGCCTGCAAGCATGGATGAAGACAACGCAGAGGATCAGGATGTATCCGGGGAGTACTCTGCTAATAAATCAGGAACCGCCAAGGGCCAGAGCCGATTTGTGTCCCTGTCAAAGGACCCTCGTCCAACCCTAGTCAAGCCAACAAGAGGGGGCACAAACAAGGCTCAAAATGCCGAATCGCGACTTGCCCTGCGCTTTGCAAGCCCTGACGAAGACGAGTAAAGAAGGGGCTGGTCAAGTAACATATTTTGTGTAAACAGTGCGAGGTTTATTTGTGTTAGTTGGTGCGCGCGCAGGTTGTTTTCCTGTCCTTTGATTGGCCAATTAGTGTTTCAACTTTGGCCGGATTTGTTTTGTGTGTTCATCACGCCCCAATTGGCTCGTTACTCTGCTTCACTGGAACATGGTAATTCTCTTCTTTTTTTGAACGTAACTGAAGGATTTAATTTTCATTCAGACCTAAGCCATTATTTTCATAGCCTCAAATCTGATGTCCTAACCGGCCAACCATGCAATGAAACACAATGTATCGTGACTCCGCGCACCGTTTCCAGCCCTCTAGTAACGCTTGCCCTCCCGCAGGGTATCCGCGAACTCGTCCAGGGGACTCCTGATCAGCTTGGTCTCCTTCCACAGGTTGGGGGTCAGGAAGCCGTAGGTGTTGGACACGGCCACGAAGGTAGCCTTGAGGGTGTTCTCGAGCGTCTTGGTGGAACCAGCCGAAGAAGTGTAAGCATCCTCGACACCAGCAAGCTGGAGGAATCGCTTAACGGCGGGGGAGGCAACGAGGCCAGTACCACGGGGGGCGGGGATGAGCTATTGTCGCCAATGTCAGCAATTTTGTTCCTTCTTTTCCCATCTTCCTTTTGTTTTCCTCATCCGATTTTTTCAAGGGGTCAAATATTTCCGGGGAATACATACACGGACAGTGACGGAACCGCACTTTCCGGACTCCTTGGTGGGCAGGGAGTGAGGAGCACCGAGGTTGGTACCCCAGTAACCTCGTCGGACGGGGATGACGCTGAGCTTAGCGATGATGATGGCGGCACGGATGGCAGTGGCGACTTCCTTGGAAGTCTTGATACCGAGACCGACGTGGCCCTCGGAGTCACCAATGATGACAATGGCCTTGAATCGGGTTCGCTGACCGGCACGGGTCTGCTTCTGGACGGGCTTGATCTGTAGTTTTGGAGACATTGGTTAGCTGCCGTTTTTTCTTTCCCTCTCGTTTCCATTCCATTTCTTTTTTTCTTTCTTTTGAGGCCGTATAAGCCAAAGGGAATGGTGTTAGTTCGCTGCGCACCTTCATGACCTCATCCTTGAGCTTGGGCAGGAAGAAGTCGACAATCTGGAACTCCTTGATGGGCAGGGAGTGCAGGTAGATCTCCTCCATGCTGTTAATCTTGCCGGCCTTGACCAATCGACCGAGCTTGGTGACGGGCTGCCACTCCTTCTCCTCGTTCTTGCCACGGCCACGACCACGGCCACGGCCACNNCACGGCCACGGCCACGACCACGACCACGGTCACCACCTCGGGCACCGAAACCACCGCCGCGAGAAGCTCCTCGGTCAGCCATCTTGATTGTTGCGCTTGGGGGGGGGAACCGTCGAAAGGTGTCTGCGCAAAAAGGTATGGGGAGGGTTTGTGGTGTTGTCGGCGTTGGGCGGTACTAGGAACTTTTTCGCTGGCGGGGTCCTGGGAATTTCTGCGAGTGTGCTTGGGTTAGCCGAGCCCTAATGTGTGCCTGGTCAGGCAAAAACATTCAATTTGTGGGCTGCGCCAGAGCTTGGAGCTCGCTTTTTGCCTGTCAGGGTTGGGTGACCTCCTTTGGGGGTGGGGCAGGAGCAGCCACAGCACCTGTCAGCGCCACAAGCCCCATTAGCCACACGTCAACGGCAGGCTTCCGATGCCGCCCAGGTAAGACAAAAAAGTACGACAGAATGATGCAAGTGGGCAACCCGAATTGGAAATATTACCTTGGGGATATGAGGAGGAGGATATATGATTATCCAGTTATTATCTGCGCAGGGAACAAACAGCCAATTCCTATCAGCAAATGGGTTCTCCGCAAAAGAATCGCTGCTCTGTCCGAGAAATCTATAATTTAGCTTCTCCAATTATACACGGGACAATCACTCAACAGCCATATTGAAGCATCCGGACTCCACCGGTCGATTGATTCGTAGCTATATACCTTGTACTATGCAAAAGTGTGGGGATTCTAGATGACTGCCAAAAATATGCGCGTCTCCATTTGCAGGCGTTCCAGGAAGCCATGCTAGACTCGAATCACGAGATGGATGTTCGTACACGCCCGACAACGCCAGGCTTCATTAAGGAGGGTATCGCAACACAACTCTTCCTTCGCTCGCCCTCTTCAACACCAGATCACAAGACCTTATTGCTTCTCTGACTTAAGGATTAAGTTTTCTTCAGGACTCACCCGTTGAGCCCATTCCCTGTCATCCAGTTAGTTTGATTCGATTTGTAAAGTGGGGCAATTCACTCACGTCCAGCTTCCGTCATAGACTCTGCGGGACTCAGGAGTCCCGAGACCTGCCTCCTCGAGAGCAGTCTCAATAACACAGGCCGTTACACCAGTACCACACGTAGAAATTATGGGCTTGCTAGGATCCACTCCCTTCTGCTCAAACAGCTTCTTGAGCTGATCGCGGGGGAGGAAAGCCTTGGTCTCGGGATCCAGGACAGCATTGAAAGGAATGCTGACAGAACCAGGCATATGTCCAGAAGAGAGACCCTCTCGGGGCTCGGGGGCTTCGCCAGTAAACCGGCCGAGGGGTCGTGCATCAAGGATCTGAACGCCCTCGGCGCCCTCCTTGTTGTAATCCTGAGTAATTTGCTTAACATCCTCGAAACTAGCAACGCGACCGGTTTCCACGGCAGGGATCGGGTAAGGACAGCACTCGACGCTGTACAGCTCTCCCGACTCGGTAGGAAGTCCCTCTTCCACCCACAGCTTAAAGTTGTT